>LD344730.1:104641-116560 GCA_001465055.1 Ptychodera flava | reverse complement strand
TCTCATCTTTGTAACATGGTTAGATTACATTGAAATGATTAATCTGTTTTCAAATCTATCACTATCAAAGCAAATACCATTACACAAGTGTCATGCAAAGATGAAATGTGTCAAAGATATCAGAATGCATCCCTTGTATGTCTAAAACAGTTTTATGATGCATTTCTATGAATAGAGTTTATCGATGACATATTACACCATAGGTAGACCTGTAATTGTAGAAGACTTTATAGAAGTGTTTACAGTTTGTGTTAAAGATTCCTTTACAATAAGTGAAATGTCCCATGATTCAGTCTGATTTGTGTATTCTCAAATCAAATCTTGAAGTGTCGCAAACGTTTCACAACAAAGAATAGAATAGTGACTGAGATATTTTCAAACACAGTGAATTGACTACTGATGAGCATAGTGAGTACGTAGAGCTGTTTGAATAATATCTTTACTAGTCATATGAAGAATTTTTCAGTAAAGTAGGAAATAAGGTTAAACCCCTCTTTTCAAAGAAAATGATTTGGTTGGAGTCGATGAAAGAGTCTACATGCCAAGCAGATAAAATTTCATGAACACATCAGTTACCGATAACTTTGATAAGCACATTTGTAGCAAGCATGTTGATTTGATTATCGTACAATTTCCATTCAATGTTTTTGCTTTTCAACCATGTGATTTCCAGCTTTTATTGAAATTAATCGTTATGACTATGCAGAAATATGTTTGTAACTGTTTGTAACTGTAACTGTATCAAACCAGAGAGAATAATTGGAAATATCACTTTGCTGAGTGATGCTTCTTGTTTCAAATCAACTACAGTGTTTTTTTACAAGATCGTATGTAAGGGATTTTTATGGTGTATTTTTGACAGATTATATTCAATAAAGCTGTTTATTGGTGAAGGGATAAAAATCCTGTTAGATATTTTCAATTCAGTCTTGTACACATGCATTTCGTGACAGGCTGTGCCATGCCTTGCTGAATGGGACAGCGTACAATCCTTATCAGAAATGCTGTCATTAAGTTGCAATAGACCTGTAATACTTCATATTTACTCAAATGTTCATTGTTTAAACTTCAAAGCAATACTTGTTTTAATCCAAGAATAAAGACAGGGTTGCAATGAAAATCTGTCGAGAAGAGAAATACCTGGTGCTGATTTCATAGATATATTTTGCCTCATAAAATAGCTATAAATTCCAATAAATCTTGTCATTAAATTGTTAAATATATATGAACAAATTTGAAGGTTATTAAGGCACATTTTTCAAATCTATGGATATAATTCATCTCAACCAGAAACATGAATACCAATAAGAGGTCTATTATAGTATATTTCAATAGCATGCATTGTGAACAGAGATCTGGTGTGTATTTTTGAACAATCTGGAATGTAAATGTTGTTCGTTTTTATTTTTATCTAAGAGAAGTATATTACATTTGAAAAGAGGTTCTCCCTCATTGATATTTAACACCTATGACACCATAAATCTGTTTTATTGGTTATCTCAATCATTACAACGAACTAAACCCTCTCTACTCAGCCTCTCTTTCATTAATAACCAAGGGTAAATCGATCTCAGATGGAATTTAGTTGTATCAATGTACGTAGAACACCTGAAGATAGTAGACCAAGGTACGTCTTCAGTAGATCATCAAATACTTGTGCGTCACGAATAATTCTTCACATGAATCCTTGTACAAGTAAATCAATCGTTCTTTGTTTTTATTTTCTACACAGGTACAAAATGTATAAATGTCGGTCATGTTAACTTCATGTTTCAATTAATAATAACTTTGTTATCGCTGCCATCATCTAAAGTAAGACGTTTTCGGAGAAGTCAATGATTTTTCCACATTTTATTTCCACAAATCAAAACACAAACAAAAGGAACGAAAAACGGAAGGAAAACCAAAAAAATATTTCATTTAAAAATGAGTTTAAGGCGATACCGAAAGATTCTAATCGCTAAACAACGGTTGCTAAGGGTAATTTCCAAAGTCAATCAAAATACAAAGTGTTCATGGGTTTCTTTGCATAATAAAGATTTACAGAACCGTACATTCCAAAAGACGCAGGTTTGTCGCGCGATTGATCATTGACGTCACACATATACATTTTTTTAAAGCTCTACTTTAAAACGTTTCAGCTCCTACAAATTTGCATCAAATTTTCCAACATTTAAGAATGTAACACATGAGATATCTGTTTAGAACCCCTAGCATGGATTAGGTTATCTGTTCAAGTACAAACGATTTTTGAACAGGAAAATATCTACTGTGTCATTTTGTGAAATTTTGAAGGGTTTTACGGCGATATCTCATAAACGGTCTGGAATTTTTAGAAACGCATGTTTATCTATATTCTTATGTATGACTTCAATAATGCCACGAAAAGTCAGAAAAATTGGTTTACAAATGAGAGAGTTGATAGATTTTGAGCATTTTCAAAATGCCAGGAGTCGAAAATCCATAGAAAACAACGAAACGGTAAGATTAAGCACATGCAAACGTGCGCGCTTGGAACGTTGCAGGCGATGGCAACCAACGCGCGCTTTGAATCCTTCGGTATCGCCTTAAAAACCATATTTAAGTTCAAATGAATATAATTCTGCAAGCACAAAGCGAAATCATCGTTGCAATTGAAACGAAACGTATAAATTTTATGTCGAACCAGTAACCGCTAAACGAGGCAAACCCGACTGTCCCGTTGTTCCTAACGAAGCGGGTGAGAAACTTTCAATAAACATGCTTACCCGCACGTTTTACTCAGTTACCCGACAAAAATTATTTAACGATACCATATTTGATAGTTTAGTCGGTTTGCAAAGCATGATATTCTCAAATAAAAACTCAACAGACAGATCGGCACTGTCTGCTCGTCGAAAGGGCTTTTGAATCGCCACTTAATGAATGATGTCATTTATTTCGTTAATATAAAGCCAATGACCTTTTGAATACAAAACGATGTAATGATGCATCATACCATATTGATAGTTGAGCAGGAATCTATCTAGGTTTGTTAAAAATTATCCCTTTTCGGTTCAGTAAATAAACGTGTTTTGGTTTACATAGGTTGACAAAACTCAAATTCTTCATGGCGTCATAGACACAACTAAGAATGCATTAGAAAGACAATTGCATGTGGTATTCGTCCTCGACTTGCTAACAATTACATACTAAGCATTTTCTTTCAGTTATTGGGGTTTTTTATCCTTTCCAATCTCAATTGTTCAATGCGCAATACATGACTGGGCAGTATAAAGCGAGTCAAAACACTTATGTAAATCGTCTTTGCTATTACAGACGAATATTTTTTCGAGGTTTGAGCAATATTTAAACAATAATATGTACTCAACTTCCTAACAGATTTGAGGTCAGACATAATATATTGCATCAGTACATCTTGACAACGCTCTTTAAATGTTTGTAAAAAGACGTTCTCATTGAAAACACCTTATAGCAGCCAAAAGTCTGCAAAACCCGGGTTACATAACATATATTTAACTTGCAGTTCCCAGCATTGTATATTCTTTTCAGCTCTTCCACATTGTAAATTTTAGCAAACTGACAAAATACTGCCTGTTTTAGCATGCATCAATTTCAGCCAGTATTTCAGTATTTGACGATAAACGTATTGATTAGACCATATCGGCCAGTTTCAGCTTTAATGGTGCTATACTTAACACCCATTGCCTGGTCATGAGGGCTATAGCGCCCGTCTATTACCCCGAGGGGCCGTGTGTTACCAGAAACACATCGTTATTCCCAGAGGCCGAAGGCCGAGGGGTATAGCGATGTGTTTCTGGTAACACACGGCCACGAGGGGTAATAGAAGAGCGCTACAGCCCGAATGAAGACCAGGCTATAGGTGTTTTATAACACACCACATGCTCATGTTGTATTGTTATATTGCTTTTAATGTGTTTGATATATTGCACCGCAACAATCCATTGTGACAAGTTTACTGGGCGATGTATCCAAAGCGGTTTCAGTTGTACGTGATACCACTTTCTTTCAAAAAATATTCTAAGCATACCTAGCGACATCCTTAGTTGCACTTTAATCTTTTCCGTCGATGAGCTGTTCAAGTTCCTACGCCGCACTTTAATCTTTTCCGTCGATGAGCTGTTCAAGTTCCTACGCCGTTGGAATGTTGGAAAATGTTGGAAAATCTGTTTTAGCGAATGTGTCATCACCTATCCCGGACGCACATCACGTTCTAGTAACCCGCCATTGTTGCAAAGCTGCAAAGGACACTACAGTCACGTGACCGGGCACATTTCCAAATTTCGTCAGAACTATTTCCCTAGGGAAATAGCTTTTCAAAAAATACCCTCTGACGTCACTTTTGTCGATCCAGTAGGGACTGGACGTATCCATTTTCTCGTCACGTGACGTATTTTGGCGAATCGCGACACAGAATGAGCATGTGGCGTGTTATAATACTTTTTAAACATAAAATGTTACGCAGAAAGTTATTTTCAACAAGTTCAACATCTTTATCATTATAAAATCCCCATAATTTAGCTGCTTAATTTAAGATGGGCAATATTTTACAATCGTGTATTTGAAGTGCATATTCATGGGAATTATAATCCCTTCTAGGTTTGACAACCGACGTTTCATTGTGGACGCAGCTTTGCTCGCTTGGTTTTCTGTGCAAGATACCATTCATCACTACTTAACATATCAATTGAGTTTCCATCCAGATACCATTTGTATCTTCATATTGTTTTATCGTTTTTAACTCAGATTCCAATGGTATGTAATTTACAAAGAAACAGAACAAAAGTGGTCAAATTATGGAACCTTGTTGTAGACCACACTTACAATAGAAAAGGTCAGTTAAACCATGTTGCGAACGAACATGTGCTTGAACGTTTGTATAAATTGACTACAAACAACTAAAGATATTTCCCTTGATGCCCTCTTCCCCGATACAATCAAACCCGGATGACTTATTACTTTTAAAATTGTTAAAAACTACTTTATCTTTTGTAATAGGTTCACCTAGTAAACTACAGTCAATCTTTTGATCAACTTCACCGTCTAGTTCTAGACTTTCAACAACAGAATTGCCAAAATGTTGAGTTTTTGTTGATAGCATCGAACAAAAAGGTGTCGATTTTACTTTTCTTATATTATTTCTTATTATATCAATTAATTTCTGATATGATTTCTTGTTTTCGTAATAGATCCTAAAATTTTCAAGGTACCTTGTCTACGGAAGTTGTACTCTTTGGACATTACGTTTTGCTTGTTTACAATCATAATCAAACCAAGTCTTTTTGAACCACACCTTTGATGATCATTCGTATTTGCACAGTGGTTGCAGATATAATCCATTCTTTTTCCCATAAGGTGGACACAGCGAAACGTTTTTATTGTTTTTTGTTTTTGTTTTTTATGTAGCCGGACATGACATCTCACAGGATTATCGGTATTTACATAATGTTTCACTTCCTTGCGATGCACTTTCATGTGTTTCAGTACGCCTCAATTGCTCTTTGACACGTCTTCGACGTATAGCAGATACGGGGTGTCGCTATCAGGTTCAATCAAAGTAATCGGAGGTTGGTCTATTCGAAGCGCACCGTGTTCCTGTCCACTTCTGAGGGCAATCTTTTTCCCATTCAAGAATACCATTGTGCGAACAAGAAACATGGGGAATGGTAACCTTGCAGTTTCATTTTCCACAGTACCGATATATCGATTTGCTCAGTAGATATTGCCTCCTAAGCCTGTTTCTTGTTTGTTTCAATACCAATGCTAGAGTCTCTTCATCTCTGCATCAAGAACCTGACGGAAACCGACCAATTTTTTGTCGGCAAGAAAGTTTATCCGGGTCTGTATTTTGAAACAAACAATGAGAGTAAAGTTTTTGGTGAGTACGGGTGCCCGTCGACTTTCCTCACTTCCGGAACGAACTTACTCATCCAATAATGCGAATCGTCCGTGGCCATCGTTTCTATACTATGAGTTACCATAAGTCCGTATGGCCCTTATATTAAGGCGTTGAATATTCCGGGGGATGAAATTTTTGCAACTTCCTGTACGCAGAAGTCCGACACTGGGTCAGAAAAAACCTCCCTTTCGGAATATCCTTTAATGAAATAAAACAAATATTCATAATACATTCTCACTCGCATGTTCAATAGCAATGTACTTATAAAAGTGGAAATGGCGGAAATTACTAATTAATGACTCACCGAAGGGATGTTGGTCACTGCTGCATCAATAGCTTCGAAGCCACGCTCGTTCAGATATGCTGCTTGTGAGGCTTTAAGTAACTCTTCATCAGAGATATCACAAAATTCTGGATGCACTTCCTGTGCCATGCTGCCACTATGACACGTTGATCAGAAAGTTAATTGTACCTCTTGTCCGTGCATTTATACTAGTCCACATGCCACTGTACACGTGAAAAACATGCACAAACAATGAAATCAGAAGAAACATTGCGCATGAGCTCATTGCTAGGCAATAATTGGTTGAGTTCGGTAATGTATACACCCAAGTGCAAAACGTTGAATAATCAATACTTCTGCAATTAGGATTATACCATTTTGAAAGTTAGACCGATATCAACCCCTTCGGGTCTGCACAAAAGATTTTGGAACACTGTATTGCCGTTTAAGGGATGTTTAGATGTAGAGGGGCTTGCACCACTCACTTGTTGTGTATGACACATATCGTATGACTACCTCGGCGATGTCCATGATATCAACTTCGGACATCGTCCTCGGTTAATATCATGAACATCGCCTCGGTAGTCATATGATATTCAAATGAAATTTGTCATTTACACGAAATTTGTCAAATTGCAACATTCAGCTATAGGGCACGAAAACTTTTTAGAAGATTAAACAATGTGAAGATCCAATTCTGTCAAATTATTTCCAATCGTGTTTAAGTAAACACTTCCGATATTTTCGACTAGAAAGCGATTCATGATGAAAGTTCAAATGAATTTAGCGCAATAAATGTATTATCCCGAATAGATCTCAACTTTGATGTAAATCCAGAATGAAGTAATAATCTCGTTCAACTATCACACTTTTGTGTTATGTGGGCCTAATATAGCATTTCCATGTCTCATAGGCAAACATTTTCCAAATTTTTAGTAGAATGCTACTAATTTTGAATCATCAAATAAATTAAGTGTACTAAATGTAGCATTCTAAATAGACGTCTTTGATAGACACCATTGACTGTGGAGTAAAAATAATTTGCGTCAACTTTTGTATGTTTTGCACGATACGAGCCACAGTAAATAAGGTGCTCGCTTAACCATGTCTCATTAGAAAACACTTCAAACATTTGTGCAAGGTTCTGATGCAGCTATCTCTTTCCCTAAAAATACAAAATGAAGTATCCGATCTGCTGTCGTTTTTATCATGGCTTTTTAACAATTTTCGTTGCTGTTGTAAAATATAATTCAGTCATTTTTTTCAGATAATTCCGCAAAATTTTGATCGAAAAGTGTAGCTAATGAAAACTGATGCCCATTTAGATCAAGATTATAAAACAATAAACAAAAAAGCATAAAAATTGGTGAAATATTGCATAACATTTTCAAATTAAAATTTACAGCATTCGAAGGGTAAATACGAAAACGTTAGCCACTGAATTTAAATGTTTCATTTTTTCCTCACGTAATCCAAAGATATCAGTGAAGTAAACACCATATCGTGATTGTCAAACGAAAACTCGCTACAGACACTTTTTTATCCGATATTAACCACAGAATAAGACCGCTACCTCTTTCCGTAAATTAAATTTTAAAAATACCCTATCTGGGCTAGTTTTAATCGCAGCATTGTAATACAACGACAATTGGGCATCAAAGTTTTTACTTTTATCCTCGAGGGATTCAAAGATAACACTGTATTAAAACAGCGTACTGTGTTTGTCAAAAAATAAATCCCGCTATATAATCGTCATTTATCCATTATCTAGCTACAAAATGAGACAACTATCTCAATCCGTACGTTAAATTTCTTAAAATATAAGATCTTTGGTAGCTGTTATTGCCAACTTGTAAAACAACGACAGTTAGGCATCAAAGTTTTCATATTTGTTCCTCGCGGGATTCAAACAGATCACTGAATTACAAAACGTGCCAGTGTTTGTCAAAATAAAACCACTATATTCTCGTCATTTATTCGATGTCTAGCCACAAAATAAGAGAACTATCCCTTTCCGCGAGTTAAATTAAAAATCCCCGCTATGCTGTAGTTTTTATCACCAGTTAGAAGTACTCCGAAAGTTATAGGTATCAAAGTTTTCAGTTTTGTTTTATTTTGGATCCAGAGATATCACTGAAATAAGGTAGATCGCGCGTCGGGGACAGATTTTTGGACTTTCAAACTTTTACAATTCTTTCTGATCTACCACTTGTGGGTTCACTTTAAAGCACAGGGATAGTGGCCATATTGGATTTCAAATATCAATAATATTGTGTTATTTGTTTTTCTAGTACCAATATTGCAAGGTGACCGTAGATTTTTATCTTTGATTTTGAAAGAGAATTGTTGAAAGATTCATTAAGGAAAGTTTCGACAAAAGTTGAAGTCTTTCACGTTCGAGGCGCATACTGAACTAAATACCGTACGGTGGTTGTCAAAATAATACTCTCTGTCCGTACACTAAGAAGGAATTACCAGATTACGTCTAGCTCATCTTTGCTTAATCTGCAAAACGAAAATAGGGGTCAGGGACTTTCAGACGGCCAATGCTACAGGCACCACGAACGTGTGAGGGAAGTGCAAGCCGCAATTGCCAAAGTTTTATAAAAAAGAATTTCATAAAAAAATGTTGCAAGTCCTGTTATTTGGTCATCGTGGACGAAATTGTGAATATAGTGGTAAATAAGAAGATCATTATATTTATTCGGATAGTAAAGAACGGAGAAGCTAGAGCTATAACGTTACTTTTAGGAAATGTAACCATGCTGTCGGTAACACCGAGACTTTCACCAAGGCGATATTACGACAGTTTGGGAGCGATGATAATTACGAAATACAATGTCATTGGACTTTTATTAGACTGTGCGTCTTTCATGACAGTCCGTCTAAACGGAATCGGAGTACGCCCTCAGACGTAAGTCTGGCGGCAGGTCCCTGATTTGAACAATGCAGCGAAAATGAAGTCAGGATACAAATTTCAGCAATGACGATAGTGGCATTCACACAAAGAGCAGATCTTATGTCTTGTTTGCTATACTTTTGTCATGTTTCAAATCGATGCTGAGCTGTTTGTTGTCTTTTCTCCCATGATACTGTAAATTTCTGTTTCCTCGTTCTTGATAACCTTGTGAAATTCTCTGTCACGTTTGAAAGCTAGTTTACATAGAATGTTTGCATGAGTCTTCATGATAATTCCGTTTTCACGGCCCATAATTGTTTTTGTTTTGTTCGTGTCAACACATTGTTCATCGAACTGTTGCAGACATGCACGAAACTCACGAAGGTCTTCATAGAAGTTTTCCCGTAGCTGTTCATTTTCTTCTAAAACGTGGAATTAAAATGACTGAACAGTTAAACTTCGGCATTATTCCTTTTTGCAATCTTCTCTGCAACGGATTGTGTCCTCTCTTCTTACTCCTTATACCTTTGCTAATGTATAATATATCATTCATTTACAAGCATTAAATCTTCTTCAGCAACACAACAGATTATTTACTGTAACAGTAATCGGATATCATAAATCAAGTTTTTGTCCAGATTTCGAATCATTTCATTAATAGCAGAATCGTTCTTGTCAAAACGATAATCAAATTCAAAACTATTAGACAATCTATTTCTCATTAGAAAACTCGCACCCCCTTTTGATTTCTTCAAATATTTGTCCGGATTTGTAATAAGTTTTCCAGTAGTGTGTTACTTTTAGTTTGATTAAATATGCTCAGGAATCTGTAAAAACAAAATGCTGACTCGAATCTTATTGTCATATAGGTTGCGTTCGGCAAAACTTGACCAAGCTTCAGCCTGTTGTACCTCAAACGGTTTGCTATTATGTTGAAATAGATTATTTTAATCCCGATGGTCTTTGTTGCATTAGAAGTCTGCGTGGGAAAGGATATCAATCGGCGAATATGTTACCCTCCTTTGGCAGAGCAAATGTTGATTCGCGGTCATAGCCAAATCGCCGAATGATATAATTGGTTGTAGAACTGGCTGTTGTATGAGTTATGATAAAAACAATTTCTGCTTCTTGGCATAGTATTTCTGCCCTCGGGCGTTTTTTTATTTGATTCTCACAGCAGATAGCTTAATGATATGACTGTAAAAAAAAGAGTTGGCTTTTGATCATATGCTGTGATTCGATATTTTTATAATGTTGACAGACTCTGAAGGTTTACCATGATATTATATTGCTGTAGTTTCAGAGAATGAAATTATTCTTCTGACACAGTAAGTCTACTCCTACAAAAACATCTATTTTGTAGTCCCTGTGTATTAGACCGTCTTTTTATATTATTTAAGAAAACGTTAAATACAGCAAATGTTTCGAGCACGATGAGATCAGTTTGATTCTTGCAATGGAAATTGACCATCTGTTTAACTGCAATGACTAAAGGGATACCCCAACCAAACCCGGTATCTATTTGTGACAGTCTGGCTTCATCTTCCCAGCCGACGCCATGATGATCTCTGTTTCGAACGGAGTCTCAGAGTGAGTTGGCGTTTAAAGTTTGAAACGAAAATAAAAATTTAAGTTACATACATGTAGGTTACCTCTAAGTAACATACTGAAGTCTTAAAATAAGAGAACGATGCTGCTAGTACTTTCTATCAATTTGATACTTTACCAGATTTAAGAGTAATGTGCTATCAGTTATTGTATTGAACATAATGACAGAACCTCGTGGCCTCGGAGGACGTTCTGCCGCCAGTACTTTGCTCGGAAAAGCACTGGCTGCAGAATACACCCTATCCCTTCGGAAATACCTTTGGAATGCCACAGAAAGCCTTCCGAGGCCACAGAGGTCTGTTATTATTCCATATGCCCCCAAATTCTGTCGATAGCCGTCGAAAGAATTACCTGATCGCAACACGGCCTGATTGCAAAGAAATTCAATATTGTGACTGTATCATCAGCTGTGAGCTCACTGATTGGATAAGGGAAATTTTCTACTGTTCAGATGCCAATATATTTGATGCAGAGTTCACTCTATCACCGTATTTTCATCTCGACTAAGACGACAAAAAGAGACACAAACAAATACGTCTCAGAACAGAAATCTGAAATATTTTTCCACAAATGTGAACAAAATTGGCATTAAGAGTAAAAAATATATCTGTAATAACAATTCAAATGACTGAAATTCAAAATTGTCCTCGAAATTGAGTCAGAGACCAATCTGAAGCAGAGTCCGAGTAGGGTTTGGCTGAACTGCATGCGGCGGTTGATAGACGCGCGTTGCACGGACAGCATCTGGCGAAGAAAGGCGCAGTGAAGAGTTGTTTTCTGTGGCCGCAATACTGAATGTGAAGACTCCTCCGGTGATTTGAGTATTGGAGAATAGCCTTATCAACTGTTTTTTAACTTGCTGGCTACACCATGCACCATTGCAAGGATTGCGAACTAATGATCGCGATCGCCGCGTTGTTTTCAGGAGCCGATCAATCGTTCGCGTTGCTGGCCATGAATGACAACAGACATTGTTGTCTGTGCCATGGCCGACATTGGTACAACACAATCGTTAGGCGAGTCGATCGTGGCACAGTCACTCTATCAACGTGGATAGAGGGACTGTGGTCGCAGGTTTAATTTGTTATTAACCCCTCTCAATATGTTACTCATTTGCCGTTGTTGATCTTCGTTCGCGACTGATTTATGGTAAATGGATACCGCATCTAGTTCACACTTTTTGTCGCTGTGTTTCGGTACGTTTACGTGCAATCTGGCAAGTAGTGGGTC
>LD344730.1:72163-89243 GCA_001465055.1 Ptychodera flava | reverse complement strand
AGTTGTCATATAAACGTTTATGAAGTAACAATTAATTACATTTTATCATGAATCAATACAAATAACATTGCCAATCTTAACCCCTGGCGCGACACCAAGGGCTGAGCACTATATAATATTAGAGTAACTTATTAATATATTAATATTGTGAGTTACATGAACGTCAAAATGTTTTTTTAAAGGTTGGTGTGACTGTAGATAGGAATTCAAACAATAATCCAGCTCTTGACCTTTCCCACACAGAATATCGTATTCTGCTGGTTGGAATTGACAACAACTTGTACAGATCGGTTACTGGGGAAACCCGGGCCTACCTTGTAGATGATAGACAGCCAATAACTGATGTCGAAATGCTAAGTGATGACAGTCTAATCGCTTTAGACAAAGAAGGCAAAATTATTTGTAGGTTTCTTAGTGAGTGGACGGATGCAATACGCACATCTTGCTGTATGCGATGTATCAGTGTCGGCGTAAATAGCACCATATTTGGAGTTGCAGAAGACTATTTAGTGCACACATGGTCGAGTAACGATTCTACCTGGAGTTATATTATTGAAAACAGTGGTGGTGTGTCGAGAATAGCATTTTCACCTGATAAATCAACATTATTCGGCCTCGCCGTTGAAGGCGAAATAATATACGTAGCTTCTCTTGACGATGTATTTTGGGGTGAAGCCGGTAGAGTACGTCCGGGTATGAGAGTTGTGGACTTTGTTTTAGTAACAAACAATGTTTTTTACGCAATAGATGAAGAACCTGAGCGGCAATTGGTTGCGGTTGCTGCAGATAATTTACAATATGGTACAGACAAAACAGGTAAAGTTATACATTTTTGCCAATGTTATTGTAGGCCTTATAATTTACATGCCATGTTTTATTCTGAGCACCTGGGTCGACTCATGGCAAACACGATAACGAGAATGCATAATAATATAGTAAGATACATTAAAATTTAAAATCAACAACAACAATATGAAAAGTACCTGATCATAATCGTTTAAATGCAAAATGCATGTAAATATTACTTTAACTCCGGATCCTTGTTCTTAATTATGTAATCCCCTCACAAACTCCTTGCTAGTATTTCAACAATTCAAACCTGACTTTAAAATTTTACATACACTTACACACATACACACATACCTACCTACCTACCTACCTACCTGCCTGCCTGCCTACCTACCTACCTACCTACCTACATACATACATACATACATACATACATACATACATACATACATACATACATATACCTTTCCATGCATGCATGCATGCATGCATTCATGTCAATTCATTTAACAGACTCTGAAAATATGCAAAGAAGTGAAACAAACACTGAAGTCGTACATGCAGGATGTAAGAGTCTAAACAATTGACTGTCATACGATTTTGAAAAGGCTTAAATGTGTAGGCTAAAATATATATATATATATATATATATATATATATATATATATATATATATATATATATATCACATGAACTGGCCCGTATCTCCACCTTTGTGACGTACACCAGCACAGATAAGAAGTCCATATAACCCCTGTTGTACGTCATCAACCGGAGTTTCTTTTCCTGCAATGGTACCGTTCGTATGTGCACGTCGCTACACAGACCGACTTGCCGTGATCGAAGCCGTGCTCTCATGGCATTTTGACAAAAAGGTGACCCGAAAAATCCAGATATGCAAACATAGAAGGCATGCCCAACGAAACTTCGAGTCGCTAAAGCTTTAGCTATTCCCAAGAATCGAATAAGGATACTGTCGATCGTTTTAATGGCTCAGTAACGTCACGGTTCCAGTCGTAAGGCTCAATGTGGACGTCGTCGTACCTGGCGATTGCCAAGCGACGTCGTACCTGGCAATCCCGGTTGGCGATAAACCCGAAAGATACACCTCAACGAAAGTTCAACTTCATAAATGAGTACCGTATAATCTTCGGGAAGGCGACATAGAAGGCAGAAGCATAAAGTCATTGGACGAACAACGATAAATTTCCTTCATCATACAAATTATTCCGTTGTTTCTCGATCGTTATCAAAACTGCAGCGTAAGGCTGTAGTGAAGACATAAGCTGTCGACCTGTAGCCTAAAGTCTGCAGTGCAGCGCTTTAGAATCCGATGTGTTTCGAAAGTTAACTCGGACAACACTCACAACAGAACAGTGTTCCCGTCAAGTAACAAAATCGGGATGTACCTACTGGCGATATATGTGTCACTGCAAACATCAAAGTCCGTAAGACGAAAACGAGACGACCGAGATGGCCATCGGCGGAGACCGGTGACGGCAGTACCCACTACACGCGTACACTCAGTGTCATCGATCTGAATCTTTCCGGCTCGCCAAGGTCGTAAACTTGTGACGTTTTAAAAGCCACAGCATCTCTAAGAATGATAACTACTGTTTCGATTGTGTTATTGCATTAACTTCATAACATAATTGTAAATATTCTCAATAACTCAAAATAATATTATCCGTCGCTTGCGCGGTGAAAGTTATGTCCGCCGATGGCAGACTTGCCCTGGCATCGGTCCAGCGCGAGACAATGATTGACACGCGCACGTGACCGAATCCGTATGTCTTATTGGTGGAGATACCATTCGGTGTATTAAAATTTAGGCTTAATCGGATTCGTGAATGAAAGTATACCTGTAAACATTAGCACATCTCCTTGGTGACGGGCCGCTTTACTCATTAAATGAAAGTAATCCGCGTAAATAAAACACAAAATCGCGATAAAAATCATGCACTTTGTTACAATAATTTTGATCCATCCATTTCTAAGAAAAATAAGAAGACTGTTCATGGAATTTTTCTCTGTTTGACATCTTCGTATACTCATGTTTTTCGCAGAGCCGCACAACTTCTCGCTCTCGGCTCGACGTTTTACGGCTCTGCGAAAAACACAAGAGAGAAATACCATGGGGGATATATATATATATATATATATATATATATATATATATATATATATATCGAATATTCAAAAATACCATACGTGACCCACTTCTTTTGAAATATCAAATCATGCGCGACAATCAATATTGTTAGGCTTATTAAGGTGGATTCCTATTACGAACAAATACATTATTATCCACCTGCGTTTCTAATCTTTGGAGTTTCGTCGTACAGTAAGTTTAGGTATCTAAGGTCACGGAGTCCAATGCGGAGCACAATAACTGAACTTGTTATTAGGCGCTATTTGATCTTGATCCAAAAACATCTTTACGTCAACACGGCGTAAAAGGTGAGGTAATTTTAAATTAACATTCAGTACTTCACGAAGTTAATCGTCGTGAGTCCAAAACCTGTGATTTTAAGTGACATTGTACTGCTGACCTACAATTTATAACGCATGCACTGCGCTGCGCGGATTTCGTTCTGTGCACTTAGCGGACGTGTTGAACGCGTTCGCAGTCTTTTTTGTGATCACTCAGTGCAGTCCCGGGAGTGCAGTAAGCAACGGACATCCTAAAGACGCTTCAACTATGAATTTTTCCTTTTAAAATTTGACTAAAAATGTGTATAATAAGCAGGTTATTCACAAAATACTAGGATTTATATCCTCGTACACAGTACGCTTTGGTATATTCCTCTACATTCAAACCTAGACAATACTTCCGCGGCACAATGTACTTGGATATAAATCTCGGCATTTTATGAATAAACTTATATATTAAAAATTTCACTTGATCTTATTTCCGCACTGATTTTCTTAATCTTATCGCGACATTGAAAATACAAGAAGTGAAATAATAACGATTGATTTTACTCAGGGCGGTAAGAAGGCGATAAAAATGAGAGTCCAGTAATTTGGATATAGACTACGATATTCAGTCTTATGTGCAATAGATAATGTAAACTTTATGATGCGAAATTAATTTCCGGCTACTACTTGCATGCCTATGTGTGTTTTCGAAAATCAAAAAAGTCTGAGTAGTTATCCAAATGCTCACACAGTTGACGCGAGTCACAAATAATCATTTGCCATTCAATTTAGACAAATACTACATAATAGTGACAATTGGCAGCAGAGCAATCTTGGATAGGCACTTTACTGTTGATGCTATTACGATGTGATTTGCACTGTTGTCACTTTTTTAATTTACCAATTTCGGAGGTCAAAGAACCTGTACAATAGCAGACAAACTTCACGTTATATATGTTAGAATCAACAACGTTTTCATACGTTGTCCTGTTGATTATCGATGTAGCTCCAGTGGTAAGCTGAAACGAATGCAGAGTCTGTGGAAAACTGTTTCTTCCCTGGCTTTGCAACTTACATCAATGCACAGCCCTGATTTGCTGGGAAAAATATGATGGCATTACCTACGTAGGAAATGTCTTATGAGTTCTTGCTAAGGAATTTCATGGCTACCAGCGTGACCGCTATTTAGCTACTTCTTCACCTTCCAAAATTAATAGAGCGATTTCAACTATGTATACATTTTCATTAACTTTAAGCTGAGAAGGAAAATCCTGAATTAAGTACTGACGGAGATATTCCTGCAATAAAGACCAGTGGTCAACCTGACGCTAAGTCGGGAAAGCATTCTCTGGATGGCGAATCAGACTCTGGTGAGCTATTTTTTCTCTGACCAGATTTATCGTTGGGTTCATTGACACTTTATATATTTATTCACATACAAATTCTACAATTCAATAACAGGTTTGGGAATACAAGCAATGAAAGAGGAGTCTGTATAGAAGTGTACTTTATAAGTAAGCGTATTAACACTGAATTTCTGGAATTAAAGTAGGTGTTACCAGAAACATAATACACCCCATCTATGAAAGATCAGGGTTCCGCGTTGTCGAGAAGAGATTCAGCATACTGCAGCTAACAAATCATCAGCCAGATCTCTCTGTTAATGCAGTCAAATCCAGGGTATACTTTGTCATCAGTCGATCGCCGAAGTCACTTGAAAACCATGCCAATACGACCGATGTGTTAATCTGAATTCTCATCGCTTCTAAAAAGCTTCGTAACTTTAAGAGATTTTCTTATTGCCAATGGTTTTATTCTTTAAAACGGTGACAACAATGAACTAGATTTTTTCGAGATTTTTTGTTTACTGTTTACTCCGTAGTCAATTCAATGACAGTTGTATTGCATTGCAATTTAATTATGCACTCAAGGGAAAGGTTTGTTCCTTGCGACGTAGTCACATGGGGTTCATGCAGAATCTGCCTGGCTTTATCATAAAGGGACACTCTTATTACAAAATCGACTTATCAGGGGCTTACATCAAAATTAGGATTGAGATTCTTCCACGGCTCATCGTAGTCTTTAGTCAATGTTTATTGAAGGTTGTACGTCCACCACTACGCGGAAGCTGAATATTTATCAATTTAAGGCAAAATTTACGGTTAATTTATACAAGGGTCTGTTCAATCTTACGAAGGGTCAAAATCTGACGGATCATCTTAATGTAAGACTCAAAGAAGGGAATAATACTTTTAATTGCCGTTGTGGTTCACTAAATTAAAAAAATGTCATTGCTTAAAAAGGCGATTCTTTAATTTATGTCCACACCTTAGTAATACAGACTCGGCAATATCAAACATCACAATCACGATTGGAACGAATTTGCGATAACTGAATCGTGAAGTAATGTCGATTTAATCTGCAAATAAAAATTTATCTGCTTCTCTTTTTACATTAAACAAAATAGCATAAGTGTATACACATACAAAATTGTTTGGTTATCATACCATGTTATCACTTTTTTAATTTTCGAATTGTTGAGATCGAATGACCTGTACAATAGCAGAAAAGTTACTCTTTATATATGTTAGAATAAGCAAAGTTTGCATGCGTTGTCCTGTGGATCATCGATGTAGCCCAAGTGGTAAGCTGAAGAGAATGTAATCTGTGAATAAAACTGTTTCTTCCCTTGCTTTGAAACTTACCTCAATACACAGCCCTGATTTGCTACGTTTAAATATGATGGCATTATCTACGGAGGAAATGTCTTGTGAGTTCTTGATAAGACATTTCATGGCTACCAGCATGACCACCATTTAGCTACTTCTTCACCTTCCAAAACGAATTGAACGATTTCAACACTGTGTACGTTTTCATTTTCTTTAAGCTGAGAAGAATCATATTGAATTAAGTACTGACGGATATTTTTCTCTAGTCAAGACCATTGGTCAACCTGACGCTTACTCGGAGAGGCATTCTGTGAAAGGCAAATCAGACTCTGGTGAGCGATTCCTCTTTTCAACGAAATCTATCTTTGACATCATCAACACTGTAAATATTTATTCGTATTAAAATTTATACATTTTAATAATAGTTTTGGGATAACAAACAATGAACGAGGGGTCTGCATGGAAATGTAGTTGATAAGCAAGCGTATGAACTCTGAATTGAAGGAATTCGAGTAGGTGTTAACAAAAACATAATACACCCTATCTCTGAAATAAATACTTCCCGCGTTGTGGAGAACAGATTCAGCATACTGCAGGTAAACAAAACATCAGTCATATCACTATGTTAATCCATTCAAATCTAAAGTATATCATTGTCATCAGTCGAGCGCCGAAGTCACTTAAAAACAATGTCAATACAACCGACGTGTTTCTGAATTCTCATCGCTTCTAAAAAGCTGCGTAACTAAATGGAAGTATCTTATTGCCAATGATTTTAACCTTTAATATGATGACAACAATGAACTAGATTGTTTTGAGCTTTCTGGTTTACTTTTTACTACGTAGCCAACTTAATGAAAGTTTTATTGCATTGCAAAATAATTTTGCATTATTGGGAAAGGTTTTCTCCTTGCGACGAAGTCACGTGGGGTTCGAGCTGAATCTGACTGGTTCTATCATAAAGGGACACTCATATTACAAAATTGGCTTATCAGCAGCTTACACCAAAGTTAGGATCGACGATTCTTTCACCCCTCATCGTAGCCTTCCGTCAATGTTGTTTAAAAGTTCTACGTCCATCATTACAAGGCGGAACTGTAGGAAGCTGAATATCAATCATTTAAAGGCGATATTGTCTACACCCTGGTATTACAGACTCGGAAATACCAAATATCATAATCACGATTGGAACTTATTTTTGATAATTGGATGGTGAAGTAACGTCGATGTAATCTGCAAATAAAAGTTTATCTGCTTCTCTTTTTACATTAAACACTATGACAAAAGTGTATATACATACAAAATGTTTCGTTTATCATAAAATATTATCATTTTTTTAATTTGCGATTTTTGGTGTTAAACGACCTGTACAACAACAGACAAATTTCACGTTATATATGTTAGAATCAACAAAGTTTTTATGCGTTGTCCTGTGGATCATCGTTGTAGCTCAAATGGTAAGCTGAAGAGAATGCAGAATCTGGGAAAAAACATGTTTCTTCCATGGCTGCACAACTGACCTCAATTTACAGCCGTGATCTGCTAGGTTCGATATAATTGCATTATCTGCGGAGGAAATGTCTTGTGAGTTCTTGGTAACAAATTTAATGGCTAGGAGTGTGACCGCCATTTAGCTAATTCTTCACCTTTCAAAATTAATAGAACGATTTCAACTATGTCTTCATTGTCATTTACTTTAAGCTGAGAAGGCCAATCTTGAATTAAGTACTGATGAAGACATTCCTCTAGTCAAGACCATTGGTCAACCAATAAATAAGGTCATAAAAGGGAATCAGAGAAGGTGTTATAGAAAACATATTACAGCCTATCTATGAAAGAACATTTCCCGTGTTGTCGAGAACAGGTTCAGCATACTGCAGGAAAACAAATTATCAGTCATATCTCTCTGATGATCCTGTCAAATAAACAATATATCATCAGTCATCAGCATATCATCATCTGTCATCAGTCGATTGCCGGAGTCACTTAAAAACAATGTCAGCACGACCGATGAATCTGAATTCTCATCGCTTCTAAAAAGCTTCGTAACTTTAAGGAATTATCTTATTGCCAATGGTTTTACCCTTTACTACAATGACTACAATGAACTTGATTTTTTTCGAGCTTTCTGGTTTACTGTTTACTCCGTAGTCAATCTAATGAAAGTTTTATTGCATTGCAAAGTAATTATGCATTATTGGGAAAGGTTTGCTACTTGCGACGTAGTCACATGGGATTCAAGAAAATCTACATATTATAAAGTGACACTCTTATTACAAAATTGGCTTAGCTGGTGTGTAAACCAAAATTAGGATCGACGATTCTCTTACCGTTTATTGAAGCCTTTGGTCAATGTTGTTTGAAATTTCTACTTCATTTCAAAGAAAAATTGACCGTTAGTTTATACAAGGGACCGTTCAATCTGACGGAGGGTCAAATGCCGAGGGGTCATCCTCTTGTAAGCCCCAAACAGGGGGATTATATTTTTATTTGACATTGTGGTTCGCTAGATTGAAAAATGCCATGGCTGAAAGCGACAATCATTTAAATAATTTCCACACCTTAGTATTACAGACTCGGCAATACCAAACATGAAAGGGAAACAGGGTTCATCATACCAGGCAACGGTCATCGTGAAATGCGAAGTCAATGCTTTCTTAAATAAAACTGGTCAGAACCTAGATTCTTAATTCTTTCAATATATAGGCAAAGGTGTGCCGAAATTACCTTCTGTATTTCAGACGTTGAGTGTAAAAGTCAATAGTGAATACACTTTTAGTGAGGTGCTTTGATAGGCAGAAGAGAAGCTATACTCATAAATTCGACAGATTTTCGAGAGATGATATCTCACATTATACACTTGGTTGCTTGCTAGAGCCGGTTCTTTTTTACGATTTCAACTTTAATTTCAAAAGCTCATTACTAGCGGACATACTTTCCTCGGATCATTATTCTTTCGATACATTATTTTATTTAATTAAGGGAGTGTTCATAATTGAAGTATAATAATTAAAATGTTAACTTTCAGACGGGGCTGCAGGAACACTCGTCTTTGTTGGGATAAGTTTGTCAGTACTAGTTGGAATATTATCAATACTATCAATGATAAAGCAACGGTGCAAGAAATCCAGAAAACAAAGGACAGAACTTGAGCAGAGTACCAGAGCAGACGAGACTCATTCTGCATCTGACGGAAGCGTCATTGAATATCCAAACGGGACTGGGCCTTCTCCAATTTCTTGGCTGGATAATTAGCATTCTGTCTTGAACGACAGAAAACAATTGTGATTTTACATAAATCCAAAATGTGTGGTCCACCAACAAACAAACAAACAAACAGAAACACAAGGAACACAAACACAAATAAACAAGTAAACAAATATCACAGGAGTTGAAAGTTGAGAAGCGACACACAGACGTTTAATAAACATTTAGGTAATCAATGTAAGTCAGTGAAGTGTCTTTGTGTTATATATAAAAACAATAAAAATTTAGAAAATATCATTGCTGGTCTGTTTTAACAACCTTTTGCCCGCACATTGACACGAGTGTTATCTACACACGTTAAATGTTAGAAGTATGCAGATAATTTGTTTCTTGGATCCTGTTTATGATGCATTTCACGTGGTTGTGTAACATGTGTAATTATTGTTGCGTTTAATTTTAAGGCAGTGTATACTAACATTTTATAATTCTTACCGTTCGAGTAGGCGATCATTATTCACAGGGCTCGTTATATAAACTGAGTAAATTAACATGTTTTGGTAACTTAATGCGTATGTACACAGGACTATGTACAGATTCCGAATTACAGCAATTGATGGGTTTGATGAAAATCTGCAATCCATTGTCAATTAAGTGTTTATTTGCAGTGATACAAGTGAATACTTGTATCTGTCAATTTACTGCATTTACTTCAAGTTGGAATATAAGATTATATGGTATTTTATCTAAATGTTTATAAGGGATTATTTTATATCATGCTACCATGCGCCATTCTTATTGGACGACAGTACATTCCACCGATGCTAAAATTCTTTTAGCAGTGCTTAAACGACCCTAAACTAGCATACGATGAGGAAATATATAAAAGGGGGCATTTGACTTGCAGAGATATTTTTGGGGTAATAAATAAGTAAATAAATAAATAAATAAATAAATAAATAAATAAATAAATAAATAAATAAATAAATGGTTAATTCAATAATTAGTAGTTTGGAAAGTGACACAGGTGTAGACTTTTTCATCTTCGCTTAAGAAAGGTCTCACGGTACTTTTGGCAAATCTTGTACTGTCATTTCTATCGTTTTTTCACCGACCAAAATACTAGACCGAATACACTTCTTAGATGACTCTTGACCCCTTTCCTGTATCTGCATTAGATCGTTTTTTTAACATGTCCGTGATCGCATTGTAATCTGAATAAAATGCAATGTTAATGAACACAATGCGTGTGTTGTCGTTGGATACTGTATGCCAGTGTTGTCAACGTAATCCCAACTTACATAAATGCTTGGTCTCGGGCACCGAATTTCGGATGTTCGATCTCTCGGACGTCCGTTTTTCTGCATTTGGGAACTGAAATGGCGAGGATGCCTCATAAGACGACTGAGACACGTGAGGTGATGGGATAAAATCCGCTTGCGCTATATGCCGAGCAATGTTTCAAAATCTCGCGTAAACCCGCCTGCAGCGGGGATTATAGCTTTTAATATGTATTTCAAAAGGAAATGCTTCCCATTGCAGTAAATCAAGTCGGCAGAAACAGACAAACTGCATCAATCTTGTATTGTATAAAATAAACGTTTTTTTTTTAATTTAATAAGGGGTAACCTAAATAGGTTTCCTTCAAAGAGAAGTAAAGAAATACTCTTCTCTGTTGTTTGTACTGAAACTAAAATGCTTTAATTTTTAGCAAAAACTATCCATAATAAGCTTATAATAATTTCTGATATTTATGATAAGCTTTGTGATAACTACTTTTGGTTTTTTATACTTTTCCACACAATGCAGAATATATTCCTTAAGCACTTGATGACTTTCTTCAAATTTTAAATTGGTGCACAGCCAACAAATGAAAAGACAGAGTTTTTCAGATTCCTGTCATAAACGATGCTTCAGCAAAACTGATCCAATGACTCTTGCAAGATTAAAGAGATAAACTAGTTACCTTTACACTTACAAAGTTTGTACCATACTAGCTGTAAATCAGTATGTACTTTAAATTCCATTGTTTTGTCGTAAAAATCTTCGCCGTCTCATGCACAACTGCCTCATCCTGCAACATTTTTTATTGTCTTGAGGTACGGGTAGTACTTACCCAGCCATTATTTTTCAAATTAAAAAAATAATAATTGCATTAAGTTACATTAGTCATCCACATGCCCTAAGTGCATCCCTCTTCAGAGAACTGAGTATAATAACCATATTTGACAAACTGAATATTAGATGCGTTTAGTCTATTTGATTATTTCATGCATGCTAGTCTCCCGAACGAAATTGTCGAGATTATTTATTTTGATTAAGTCGGTCACCAGTGAAAATTCAGAATAGTAGCCGGTTCTCATATAGAGAACACTGCGGCTAGGCTAATTTCCATGCTGCTGTCATTGAGCCAAATTTTGAAAAAATAAGAAACCTTGGGTGTCAGTCAACCATTTAAGGGCAAGTGATATTTTGCTATTGTTCGACACTCTAGACTGTGATAAGTAAAAATATTGCTTGAAAGGGTGAAAATTACTAGTAATCGTGGTATGTTTACTTGCTTGCACAATTTTTTTTTAATGTTGGAAAAGAAAAGACTCACTGGCTTTTCCTATACTAATGAGCAGCTGACTCACGTTTTTTTGCAAGACAAACAAAGAATAGGACACCATCTTTGTATGTTGTATTGTGCAAAAAGTATTTTCTTCGGACGAAGTCAGTGGATGTTAAATGTGCTGTTCTGAGGGAGCAGTTTGATAAGGGAAATCAGAGCAAACATGTGGTCGACCGCGGCAGTGACTAATAGGGTATTCAGTTGGCAAATATTAGAACATGGAATCATTCTCAGACAAGTCTTTCGCTCGTTTGTTGAACGTTTGTTACTTTCTCTGAAAATGGTTACACTGAATAAAAGTCCGTTGCTAGGCTACGTACGGTTATGACTTCAATGCCAGTTGACCAGTCTCGGGTAACTTTTAGAAGACAGTTATATTTTCTTGCCTGTGCCTATCGATTATGATTCCCCTTCAAGATCGTATATTTCAAATCTGACACAATGGTGCATGGGACATTATATTTATTGAATATGTCATAGCTTTCAGCTTAGACACCAATACATTTTATAAAGGAGCATTGTATACCCTACAGATATTCACAATCTGAAACCCAACCAGTGTTGGAAGCAGAAGATGACTGAAAATTATGTGTGTCTGATATAAAACATGGCAGAAATAATGAAATCGAATCATGATACGCGATAGTTTAAGATATATCAACATCGAACGCAAGTAGATGTACTGGTGTTTGTGTCACAGCCGCTGGTGAAACAACTGCGATTTTGTCGACAAAATAAAATAACAAAAAATAACATAGTGACGTGGCATGCTGAAGAGAGAGAGAGAGAGAGAGAGAGAGAGAGAGAGAGAGAGAGATCAATGGAACTAGTTACTGCTCACTGGCACCCTAAATGTACGCATGGTTTTTTTTACATATAAAACAACGATACGAAACAAGCCTCTCGACCCTTCCACTGAACACTGAAACTTAAACATTTCAGCGAAATAACACAAACTTACCATATTATTGGAACCTAGGGCACAAGTGTTGGAAGCAGGAGATGGCTGCAGATCGAGAAAGTCGGCGGCCCGGTTCCTTTCATCGAATACGCTGTTGGTAAGCTAGCGTTTAAACATTTGAGGCAGTGTCGGATACCCTCAAGACACTAGCTTGGACGTCACAGGACGCTTTTCCCACACGAATTGGCATTGTCAACGATTTTAAAACATTTCATTACCCCGGGCTTGGACATTTTAATGGAAACTTGGCAACACCTTTGACTTAGTTTTATCATGGGTATTCGACATGCTGTTAATCAAATTTAAAAGAGAAAAAAAGATTCACACAAACGCCTGTGAATTGGTCACAAGCCCGGTGACAAACGCTGACGATAAATTGATTGACACTTTATCATTTGAATAAAAGATGTCAATGTTGTTTGAAACAACAGTAGATATATCAGGTTAATTTCGAAAATTCATGAAATATGCATATACTCAATTACTTGACATGATACGGCTCAATGTCTTTGCATGGAACTACAACACTATGAGATCAACATCCGTACCAAGTTTTATCCAATTTGTTGCAGTATTTCTAGACATATCACACTGATTAGGAGAGTTCTTTGAATATGCAAATTAGCAACTTATGACAAGATCTTGCTAAATGTCTTTGCATACAGTAACACAGCTCTGGTGTCTTAACATCTCTATCAAGTTTCAACTAATTCGAGTTGGTATTCTTTGACATAAAAGCCTCATTGCGAATATTCATCTAATATACAGATATGATAATTGATATGATCCTGCTAAATGTCTTTGCACATAGTTAGAGCTCTGGTGAATGTATAAGTTACCGAATTTCATCAAATTTGAGTTGGTATTTGCTGACATATTACTGATTTGTTAGCCACTACTGCTAAACTATTCATCCACTGAAGTAATGCAAAAGTGACATCGAAACAAATGATAGCTTACTGTGTTCTTTCTGTCAACACTGTAATGAAACAGTCTTTATGTGGTTACACTTGGAATAATTTCTCGGGCTCAACAGTGGTTACACTTTTTAGCAAAATGTTTTTACTAGCTCTGTACATACATCATGAAAGCCTGTATCTGAGTCTCTGGGATGTTTATTGCATGTGGGCATTTAGGTTGACTCGATGGACGTATATTTTATCCTTGTTTTCATTAGTACGTTCACTATTTGGATGTTAAAGTTTGTAACTTGAATAAGTTGGTCTTTACTTTTGTTCTAAGTCGTTCCTTTCCCTCACGGCGTAAGACGCGAAAAGCTTCCAGGGCCACAGAGCCACACCTAATTCCCTAGAAACAAAGAAAACAGCTGTCTACTAGCTATCCATTTTTCATCATAATAATGATACAACACCATACCTTAGTCTACATTTTAACATCTGGTGCTACCAAATTGCAACCAGTGGCAAACGAATCTTTGGTTTGACTGGCCCTCTAGGATAATGACTCCTTATCAGTACGAGAAGGCGGTACTTAATTCACTGTTCATATAGAAATATTCCATGAGTACTGTGTTTAAGTAAGCGTAGAGTATACCAATCTAAAAGTGCAGCGAAAAAGTTCGTGTTTGTGACGAATAATCCACTACAAGTAAGTTGTCAATGTTTCATTATTTTTAGCAGACGTTTTCAAGGCTGTAATATAATCACAGCAGGCATCTAATTATTATGGTATGTGCAGCAATCATTCGGAACGGCTGCTGCAGATATTTCCGTATGTTGTTCCTTTTATCGCAGCTTTTACCTGAAAACAAATGACTTCTTACAAGTATGTGTTTAAAATAACGCAAAATATCGTATGTCTAATTCCTCAGCCATTTTTCTCATTTGTTCGATTTATGGAATTTATATAGCTTTCTGCTATACAGTCACAGGTAGTACAGATTTTTATCAGAAGTCAAAAATAATTCATTTACAAAATCATGTAACACTGGTGATGTTGTTATTGATTTACCGTACTTATATTTCCTTACTAACCACACACAGACATAAATCATGCACGTTATCTCAGCTCTGATGCTCATGGTTTTCAATGCTGCGACATTCATGGTAGATGCTGAAGATGCAACAGTTCCCAAAAATTGGCGGAATTCGAAAGGTAAGGCGAATCGAAAAATCAGTTCAACGGGTAAGATTGTTTTAAACTTGACAAGGTTGTTCGTTTTTAATTTTCCGTCACAGACAATTATAACCGAAGTGCAGCAGAAGCTGGGCTAAATATTAATGAGAACCTAGATGTGGCCTTTTCTGGTGCCTTTCTATTACCGTCTACAGTGATAAACATCCATAGTATTGCATATGTAAATATTATATGAAAGCATTGTGTGACATTGGCAATATCTGGTTCTGTTGAGCACGTTGAACATATATTTCATTTGCTTTCGGCTAATGTATTGTGATATAACCTGATGATTGCCTAGACTCATCTTCGCTTGCCAAGGTCTCCGCTCCGGGCAGCTGGATGCTCCTGAAATCAGACCTTGGCTGATAGACCCCCTAAATCGTGTTTTTAAAGCGCCACCACACGACTGTATGTGACCAGTAAATAGCCAATCAGATAATCGGTTACTACGAATGTAGTAGTATAGGTCTTTTCCCACTTTTTTTTCTCGGTGTTACATTTACAAGTATTCGTGGTCGCTGTTTACATTTCATGCTACTGAAATCTACCGCTGAAATGATGTGTTCAACACGTCAAAACAAAGGCCAAGCCGCCAGCGCGTCGTACCGCAAGATATTCCCAGCTGTCGCTCAACTTGTAAGGTGAAAACATCAACCCGCCAAACTCAAAAGATCGCGGCGCGAAATAGAAAAGTTCTTCCCGCCGAAGTAAATCTGTTAAACCACTCCTCCAATTTTGACCTAAAAATTTCACGATAAACCCATTACTCAGACGTTGTTCAGACATTGTGGTCCTGTCAACTGGCGCGGCCGGCAGCTATTCTGTTGTTCATATCTTTGGAAAATTGTAAACATTGTGAGACGATGAACAGGATTTACCAGAACAGAACATCGACACGCCGCGGGAGAAACAACTAGAAGCATGGCTCGAAAACACGGACTAGGACTTTGTGAAATATGCTAAAACTGGAAATCAAAGAACCGGATTTTGTTTGGGTGTTCAAAAAAAATTGACCTATTCATCACAACAAGCAATATACTCATCGGTGAATTTTTCATTGACTACAAACGTAAGCAAGCAATATAAGCTTACTCATCGGTGAATTTTTCATAGACTACAGGCGTCAGTTTTTTTTAAAGTCATCTTCTGCACTATCGCCATATTTATTCGTCGATTTTTTCTTTGGGAGATATCTAACGCTTCACACGATACAAAGCGTTGCCATACATTTCGTAACCCACGATCGCTCAAACGGAACTTTTCGCCACCTCTCTGAATGACGAGAAAATCGCCCGTAACTTTATCCCCACCACGCAGTAAGATTTCCCCATGCATGACAATCAAATCCTGTATTTATTTTATTTTATTTTATTAAACCTTGTTTAACGAGGGTAGCCTGGTAAGCTTCAGTAAAGATGCTTATCTCCCCCGGGGCCCTCAAATGAACATACAAACTGATACAAAGCAGAACAACATGAAACATGACTAACAAAGCTAGAACAATACAATGCACAGAAAAAAGTGGACAGGAGTGAACCTGCACACAGGAAATAAAAATGCACAATCACACTAGATAACAAAAACAAATTTGACAAGAAAACTAAAACTCACAAACATAAAAATTATACCCAATAAGCTTTCAGGTAAGGTGTTTTAAAACTGCTCAATGAGTTACTAGATCTTATACTGAAATCGACATTATTCCACTGATTGGCACTATTTACAGTAAACCCTTTTCGATAAAAATCCCTATTTGTTGCAGGAACCACTAACAATTTTTGTATCTTAGATTTTGTAACTCTTTTATGATCAATTTCGGTAAAAAGACTTTTCATATATTGCGGTGCAAGATTATTTAAACATTTAAAAACCATACAAACATTCTTATAAATTATACTATCTGGTAATGGCATTATATGCATTGTTTTAAATATAGGCTCTGTCGAAGAATTATACCTTGCATCACACATCACTCTAATAGCACGTTTCTGAATCTTATGCAACCCTTTTATAAACGGTGATGCTCCCCATAAATGATAACAATAATCCAAGTGTGGTGAAATATAGCTATTATAAAAAAGTTTTCTTATATTCATAGGTAAAAACTGTCTTATTCTCTTAAGCAAAGCAATATTACTATTTACTTTTTTAAAAATCCTGTCACAGTGCTGCTTCAATGACAGATTTTCATCGACAAGCGTACCAAGAATCTTTTCACAGTGTACTGCTTGCAATTCCGTTTCACCAAGATTACAGTCTAAAGTTTGTTTATTCAAATGTCTA
>LD344730.1:3039-39658 GCA_001465055.1 Ptychodera flava | reverse complement strand
CCCCAGGATATCAAATGGTCCACCCCTTAGAATATTCTTTCTAATCAAACAGCTTTTTTATCATGGACCAAAACATCTTTAAACGATGGAAGATCGTTGCGGCTTACACTATTGTACTATTTGTGAAGATTTTTTGCACAGTTGTCCCTGGACAGGCTAGACCAGACGACCCACATGCGTGTCCTTGGTTCACAGCACATAATGGATCAAGGTAAGATACTGTATGCTGGTTTGCGGCACAGATACTCTGTTCAATACTTTACTGTACGTCATCACATGCTCAAGCCAAGTTTGTCGTCTGAAAACAAAAAATACGGGATTTATTCTCTAGTCGTTTATATACCTGCGTCTATGTAATCAATTTTGGTGTTTCGGACCTTTTTTGCGTTGATTTTCGGTGTCACGTTGCTTGTCAATGTAAACGAATAAACATGGCGGCCGGTATTTCTCCCACAATCACAATGTGTCTGACGTGAAAATATTGTAAAAAATAGTCAATGATTATGACAGTCTGACAAAATACATCCACTTGGGAAATTTTAAGTCCTTGTGTTTTAGTTTTGTCGAGAATATGGCGGTGCGTATTGTATAGACCCTGCAGACGCCTGAACTTTCGACGCACTGTGTACTTTCAAGCGGTAGACATACGGTTTGCACTGCAACAAGGGGGTCAAGTGCGCTGTCCAGGCCTCCCGAAGTCATGTAATGAAATCGATATTTTCATAAACTGCGAAAATAGTAATCCGACAAATGAAAACATAAGAGTGTACCGCCTGTATATTCCTCAAGAATAATGTGAATAGTTTGCGAAAACAACGAACTCGAAAATAATTGGGTTACCGTGGGTTCCGTTATCACTGTAGGCAGGGTCAGACGCGACGATACCGTGTCCGCGCCGTCGAGATTCAGTCGATTTTTTATCCCCCAAAATAGCGTAATTTTGTCTGAGGTAAATTTCAAGGCCTATGCTATCTTTGAAGTAGTGTATAAGTTTGCGGAAGGTATGTGTACACCGAGAGATCGTCTGGCATTTGGTCAATATACGAAGGTGAACGCGGTGTTCCTCGTTCACGCGACGGACGACTGGAAATGGATGACAACTTGCCCACGGCGTATTGATATTATTCCTAAGGTAATTCAAAAGTCTAAACGCGGAATCGCCATAGAAAACTTCTTGCGCTTTGCATAACTAATTCTTGGCTTGCGCACGTGATAAGTATATTATTCCCTAATTTTTTCTTCGTTCACTCGGGCAAATACTCGTGACGTAATAATCGAGTCACCGCTTGTCTTCGACTCGTGGTGACACCGTCATTACGTCACTCGTATTTTTCTTCGCTGAACGAAGAAAAATATTAGGGAATAAAATCTAATCATCACATACATAGACCCAGTTATCACTATAGTATGACGTAACACTGTTGCTAAGCGACTTCTATGAATCAACATTCCACATGTAATGGATATGGGACCAGGACTACTTTCAACATAAACAAACAAAATCAACTGTTTAGTGCTGATTTTGAAATATCCTGCTTTTTGTGATGTCTACTTGATTGTAAAAAGAGCTTCTGTCGATATCCAACAACATGATAAGCGCAGACGATGGCCCAAGACGCAGTACTGTTACAGCTGTAACAGAAGGAATGTTTTCTGAAAGAACACTGATAGGCTGCAAATTCAACAAAACACTCAATGCTGCCAGGACAGTTAGTTTCACTCAAGAAGTCGAGTCGAGAAAACGACAGCGTTCACCATTGCGCATGCTGACAGCAGCGACGGTACTTTTCTGGACATATCAGAAAAACTCAGGTTGCCATTTATTCTCTAATAGTTCTCAGGATTTTCTGTACATTGGAATGTTAAAGTATTTGCATTTTTGAATGCATATTATGCAACATCTTTCCTGAATTGTACCTTGTTGCAGAAATTCCGTCGTCCAAGATTCGAGACACCCGTACCGATTTTGATGCGAACCTTACACCGTTCTTCATAATGACCCAGCTCTATTTATGGGTAAAATATTAAACATTCATTTGATAATTTCCGAAAACTTACCGCTGGTAATTTGGAAATTTCATACAAAGTTTGCTAAGCAGGATTTTTAAAGATGTTAAAATGTTGACAAAAATGCAACCTGTTCTTAGTTTCAACGTATCAGTGTAAGATGTCGCGGCTTCCCTCTCGCATGGCCAATCACGTGTTATTTTGACGCATGAATTTTAACTCATATTGGTGTTTATTGTACCAAATAAATAACATCCGTTAAAATTCATCGTTTTCCGTACTTCCACTTTATTCATCAATAAACACCAGAACGAGAGATGCTATTATCCTTAAGAGCAGCTTCCGCGTGTTGAAAGTTGACCTCGACATGGTCAAGAATAGCTGAGCGCGGTCATGACACCTGTGACCTATCCATAAATGCATTACACAGCATGATTGTTTTCAAATAGTCCGTATCGTTTTTTTTTCTCAGTGTCACCGTGAAGTATACCGTGGCTTAAAAGTAGTAATCGAAAACTGAGCCTTTGCATGTCAAAAATATATAATCCCTCGGTATTTTACACTTGTGTTGCTGCGTCGCGGACAAGTGATTCTGATACAGCCGCTAACACGGGAATAACGCGTTTGCGACGCAGCCACTCTCTTCGGAATACGGGGATTACATTAAGCATCTCTTGGTGTATAAACTATGATTTATGATATCAGCTTAATTGGCAACTCGCCAAAAATGGATGATTACAGTTTCACTTAAAAGAGCTGCAATGGAATATATTATTGAGATTTTAGATGATCAGTACATAACTCCGTGACGATACCGATGAATTTCACTAAGCGTGAATGTTATCTTCTTCATTGAACTTTTTTGATGATAAATGAAAGAAAACTCCACAAACCAACGTAAGACTACCCGTGTGGTTACAAAAGAATAGGTATCAAGGGTCTTTACGCACAGATTCTCGCATGAGCCACGACAATAAGGGCCATTTATGTCAGACCTCCTTAAAGTAATGTATCAGCTGACATAAAATTAAGAAGATACGTTTTCATTTAGTATTTATAGATGTTGTGATGGGTATTCCAAAATCGATGCCACTAACCTGACTGAGAATTGTACAGGTAAGTTCTTTGTGTGCTTTTCAGATTAGCTTTGTACTGTGCATTTTACTGAACTTGATAAATCGGCCGAGATACACTGTGACAGACAGATTTTTATCACAAATATTGTTTAAATGCCTTGTAAATAAGCATATTAAGCACTTTGACTTAGAAAAATGTCAAGGTGATAGACATATTATAACATTCGGTAATTGGATAGCAATTACCTATTTCTTTTTAGGAATCCTCTTTCGTATATTTTTATATCAGTGGCTGCTCTGTGTCCGTGTATTCGTTTGTTAGAATCTGTATTATTTTTTTAACAGGATGCCCCATTGGATCGTTTGGGTTTTTCTGTCAAAACAACTGTACCTGTAAGAATGGCGGGACGTGTAACACTGTTGACGGTTCTTGCTATTGTTCTGAACGATATTTCGGAATGAACTGTCAACACTCCTGTAATTGTCAAAATGGAGCTACTTGTATTTACGATGGGAGATGTTTGTGTGTTGAAGACTTTTATGGGAAGCTGTGTCAAGAAAAGTGTTCTTGTCCTGAACATAGTGAATGCAATAGTCAGACAGGAGAATGCCTCTGTCATGAAGGTTTTTATGGAGATTCATGCATGCCTTGTAACTGTTCAAACAACGAACGATGTGACCCATCTTCTGGAGATTGTTCTTGTAGATCTGGTTACTATGGTGAAAGCTGTGAAAAACAGTGTTCTTGTTTCAATGGCGCGTACTGTGGCAACAGTCATTCTGCTTCCTGTATTTGCCTATTAGGTTGGATTGGTTCAGGATGTGTAGACTGCGATACTAGCATTGTTAAACCAAATGGCCGTACATTTTGTGAGGACAAGTGTTGGCATTGTTACAATGGTGATAGGTGTTCCGTTGAAAATGGAGACTGTATGTGTTCACCTGGTTGGCAAGGTGACAGATGTGATAAACAATGTGAGTCAGGTTTCTATGGCAATAATTGTTATGAAGTCTGTACGTGTAAAGATGGCAAGTGTGACCACGTGACTGGTGTTTGTCAGTGTGAAAATGGACGAATCATTGAAAACTGTGAAGAATCTTGTCCTGACAAATGTTTAATGTGTGGGGATGATATATGTACATCTTGCGAACCGGGATGGTTTGGTGAACGCTGTAGTAGAAAGTGCCAAAGTGGTTTCTATGGTGACAGTTGTAAAGAAACATGTACCGAATGTAAATGTTCATCATCTTGCCATCATGTCGACGGAAGCTGCCCTAACGTTGTAAGGTAAGGTCTCCCTTGTTTGTTTGAGGAATATATTCCTTGTATATAGGTGTATTCAAATCACAGAATTAACTTACTGAAACTTACTCATTATTTTTTAGGGAAACACAGTAAATATACACAAAGTACAAGGCCCAATTCTTTCAAAAAAGACATGTCACTGTTGTAAGTCTAATGTCGAAAATTTGCATTTATAAATGATGTAAACGATGTAAAATTTGCGGTAACTTTTTTATAACTTGACATGTAACTTTATTTCCAAAGGAATGGATACATCGACATACAAATACCTGTTCATAGAATGCAATAGCTCATATTTGGAACACTTACAGAGTCTATATGATTCTAGGTGCGATGAACAAACTTGCTTATATATCAATGCAAAATCATGTACGGAAAATCCTTTCAAACTCGAATGTCAAGATGGATGGACTGGACGTCTCTGCAATGTCACAACTCCCGTTACTGCAACCTGGGGTATGCTATTATCAGTTTCAGATGCATTGACTCACGATATCTTTTATGCATGTGTCAAGCTGTCATATTCTTTCAATACTACTTGTCAAAGCGGACTATGAATTCTAAATAGCTATCATTTAACCGATAACTGGGTAACATTACGGAATCCCTCTACAATCATTTGTCAACGTTTGCACGGATGTACTATTCTTTTAACTCGACAAGGCTATCAATCTGCACAACGCAGAATATTCATGTACAATACTCTTCCATTCTATACTTACACATAAGCAGTCACAAATCATTTCATTTTGCTATTTTATTACCAGCCTCTCTTGCACCGTCTATATAAAGTTTTGTTAGGAAATTTTTATATCATCACATCATTAGGACAAACTGAGAGTTACTGTGATATATTTCTTCAAAGAAAAGATTTATTTATTTATTTATTTATTTATTTATTTATTTGTTAATTTATTTTGTGTATTTACCTTAGGTATAAATCAAACCGATGGCTATGATACTACTACTCGTCCGACAAAAGATGGTTCTGTTTCCCACGGAAGTAATTTGAATCTTCGGATTGCAGTTGCCATTTGTATTATCTTGATTATTGGCGTTGGTTTCATTGTCACTATCATTTTTATTGTCCGAAGGAATAAAAAACAACCACCGTAAGTAGTAAATCAACGCATGTACAATTACATTAGTTTTACACCGTATCATATTGTACAGTAATAATGTTCAGATTAAATCAACAGTTATGTTATATCATGCTACCATGTGCCATTTTGATTGGACGAGAGCTCATTACATCAATGTTTTAGCATTGATAGCAGTGGTAAAACGGGCCTTAAACCAGAATTTTCGAAAATTGCCCGGTCGGTGCATTTGTACGTACCGATCTAAAGTTAATCCGAAACAGTACGCCTTGTTTCAAAGACCGAAGGTCGAATTTCGATACACAGATAAAACTTTGGGTCTGTAACTCCCATCTTGGTGAAAATTAGTAGGGATCAATGACGAAAGACACCTCCGAAGCAGCACATTTGTGATTTATGTACACAAATCATCGCATTAGAGCAATTACCCGTCGTTTTTCTACAATTCTTTTCTGATATACCACTTTTAGAGGCTCATTTTAAAGCTGTTTGAGAAAGAAAATTGTCTACCGTCTTTGTTGTTTTCCAAATATATCCAATACTTAATTTTCCGTATGGTGTATACGCAAGAATGTTTGCCGATTTGAATTTCAAAAGTACGCCGGGTAATTTGTTTCGCTAGTTCCCAAATTTGCACAGTAACCCCCGATTTTGATGTTGATAAAGAGAATTGTTGAACAGTTTCATTCAGGAAAGTTTCAGCAAAAGATTAAGTCTTTCAGTTCCGAGGCACATACCACCTTAACGACATAAGTGCCGACAAATACGAATTGATGTTTCTAAATCAGGCTTATGTTGGTTCTTTAACAAGAAGTGTATCTTCGAACATTCATCTCTCATGTTACATTTGTATTTTGTCATTTGATCGGTTTGCATTATGTCTCTTTTGTTCAAATTTCAGAAAATTCCAGAGAAAAGCTAACCGTTCAGATCATATGAAAGAAATCTCTACACCTGAGTTTGATGATGTCACGAATGAGCCATGCATATCAACACAGACTGTACCAGTCAGTGACAATATCTGCGGTGGCAGCTTCATCGACATTGATGTCCAACAAACTGATTCAAAACCAATGCCAACTTATGCTTCAGTATGTAAACGTAAAAAGGGGACACAACATGGTAACGTCATTAAAGAAAATAGCCAGGATCTAGAACCCGTTGAATATGAAGCCTTAATTCAAAGTGTAGAAACAAGATCAAAATCAGAAGATTATGCGATCCGTATGAGTTCTCGTACAGATCCATACGAAAATATCCCCTTGGACAAACTCAGTTCAAATATAAACTCGAAAGATAATGATTCAACCTGTGACATGTCGTACGGATTTTGCGCAAAACAGCACAACATAAGCGATGCCGATGATAGTGCATATGAGTCATCCACGGCAAAAGAGCTCACCGCCGATGACCCAGTCTGTTTGTTAACTTGATGTTTCCATTTTGAACTTGGTTTTGAAAGACTACTTCAAGGCCTTAAACATCAAATCATGAGTAACCAGAAAATTTGAGTTACACAAATTAAATATTGTTAATGTCAATAGGAATGATTTATGATGAAATCGGTGTTGTATCATTTATTGAAAGCATGGTCAAACTAATCTAAGTCCTGTATTTCCGCCAAGACTCAGAAACTGCGCTTTCAGAAATGCTGAGTTAATTTTGTTTGATCCCAAACCAGAGATGCATCAATACCCTTTAGTAGATTTTATGGTAAAGGTAGAAAAGCAAATTAGAATTCAACAAAAAAACTTTATGTTATGCTTTTCATAGCACCAGAAAATGAAGTCATATTTTTCTTCTTAGCTGTCGTTACATTGCCCAACCGGTTACAAAATTTATGATAAACGCATAAATTTAGCGTTTTTATGGCATTTTACTATCAGTGTATTCTAGTGTAACCTAGGAGTCTTTCCTTGGTATCCGTATTGTTGTAAAATAGTGCTCACAGCATGTAAAGCCTGGCCAAAATGTTGACATTACTTTCAATCATTTGGCAACCTGCTCTGAAAATATATCCCATAGTTCGGAAATGCAAAATTGAAACTTTACATACGACACAAGACCGCTAATTAATTTACCATGGGCCATCCACAGTAGCGTTGAGCTAAGTTTTTCTATTTTAAAACGAATCCCTTTAAAACGTGTTAGGTCAATGTCAGTTTGACTACTGATGAGTTTTTCGTGTGGGCAAGTCCACGGAAAGTTTGTGATAGTGATCAAAATAGCCCCTTCAGTGGTGTTTTTGACAAAATTCAGGCTTATTGTTATGATTTCTACGGGCTTTAGAACTCCACATATTATACCACAGAACATATTATTCACAACAAAATTTAGTATCTGGAGTGAAATTAGATCTGCAAAGTACAAATGCACCAGTGCAGGGAGAGTTGGCGCTGAATACAGTGTATGTCGACATGCGTTGGCGATAGAATTTAAATATTTTAGACATTAGAAAGGGCACGTACAAATATATTTCAACCGTATAGGTGCTTATAATAGTTCATGAATGCAATTTGTCAAAGGAAGAGAAGTTTTTACTTTCAATCTTTCTCTCACTATATGTGTTCTGTACTTCTATTAAAACTTTCTTTTTTCTAATCCCAAAAGCCTTCTGAAAGAGCAGCTATTTAGCTTGTCAATACAGTGCCTATAAATTTAAAATGCACTCTGCTATAAATTCTGAAATTTCAGTTTCAGTCAGTACTTAAATCCACTTGTCAACAATAACATTTCATTATCCCAATGTATCAACAAAGGAAGAGTTGACAAGCCGAATGCGTCATCTCTCAACATGCTTTAGGGAGTAGACTATAACCACTATACAGACATTACGGATAAACAATTCTTTTTCAACCGTAGTGTGCAAAGTATTGCATGTTGGTAAATTGTTAGAGTAGCTTTTTTTGTTGACGATTGTTTTTCACAGAGTTTGTTTTGTGCGAGATTTTGTTCTATATCCCAAAGTGAGCTGAAAAAACAATTAAGCTTGACTGTACAATGGGTATACCCGTAAAATGTACACTGCTATTCTTTACTTTTAGAGATTAGTCTGGCATTATATTCACTTGTTAACAATTACAGGATGATTCAAAGTTTTCTGGAAAATATTTGCCTAGCAATTCTTGCTAATTGACCTATTTACAAGAAATAGGGAGAATAGGGTTGGACAGGTTGTGATGTCCAAGAACGTTTAATAATTTGACTGTTAAACTGACATGGTTTTGTGCTTTGCTATTGTCTTTGTAAGGAGGTGGTTTAACTTAGTACCCTTAAAATTGGAGACGAGAAGAAACGGTTATACACTTAATTAATCACTGCCATGTCTCTCTAGCTAGTCAATACACGCTTTACACACATTGGAATATCATTTACATTTTCCCTTATTTTAGATATTTCATATTTTTTGGTTTCGATATCCAGCAGTCACTGACTTGCTTGATATTTTCTAACCATAAGCGTAACGCTTCTGAACAGCGGAAGCTCCTATGATGTAAAACATCGATTTTTATCAGATTGATTTTTCTGCGAAGAAATGTAGATGTTTTTATTATTTTAAACGAGGTTGATTAATCTGAATGCTGGTGATGTGCTTGAAATTATACATTTTATGTGTTCTTTTTGTAAAGTTAAAAAAAAAGATTACTGATTTTCGCCATGTATCCTTGCAGAATTTGCATGGATACCTCATAATGATTTTGTATTTTTTCTTATAGTGTGTCAGAACAAACCACTGTACAAGTATAGTTGTAGCATTCATCCATAATGGCACACAAGGTATAGTATTGTCGTTTTGAATGTAATAGCACAGAAAAGCTACAATTGGCTATACCATTATCAAAGAAATTGCAATATTAAGCTGGTCTAGTGACATTTTAATGGCTTCCAAAGACGCGGAGCACTGGTAGAAGGAGCTATATCAGTAGAAGGTATTTAGAAAGGAGTCAAAGTCTAGGCTTTTTTGTAAAAATTACCATGGATGATTTGTGTAAAATACACAATTAAAATCTTGGCAGTTGTGTGTGTGCGGTAATGTTTTATAAAAGTATTATGTTTATTAAGGAAAACGTTTTATGAATTTCAGTCAAATGACCCTTTTGAAATTTTAACTTATAATAGAAAAAAAAGAAAATGAAAACATCGATTATCGCTTTTTTCGCGACAATTTATGACTGCAAATGCCCTCCACTATCTGCCCAATATTTACAAAGATCCCCTAGTCCCCTTGAGGAAAGGTCATTAACTTGTTGTCGAATATTTGTGTCTTAAGAAAAAACAATTTTATTTTAGGTCTGCATAACAACTGACAAAAATCACTTATAGAATCTTTGTACAGATGACCTTTTAGTGACCTGTCTACTTCTAACCACCAAATCTACCACAAGCTTCAGGAATATATGGTTATAGGAATATAGTCAGAAGTATCACTCCACTCTATTGTTTAAAGGCCGGGAAAGCTTTTGGTAGATTCGGTGGTTAGTGGTAAACAGCAACACAAAATCTGACAGTGGACAGTTTATTATAAGTGATTCATTGTTTATGAAAGCTACTCAGTATAAGCAATAGTTATGTAAATATGTACAGCTGATTTGAGCATGGATGACTGGACAAAGCCAAACCCATCGGAAGATGGTCCCTTCCATATCACGTGATGCAAGCTCCAAGCCTAGAGCTTTTTCCCATGATTCAAATTACATGGAGTTCCTTAAACCCTACAATGCCATTTGCTGTATTATTTTTATCCGTTTTTGTAATAGATCGCGCGAGTTATGAATGGCGAAATTAGCTTTTCCGGGGTCAGTGACCACAAAGCTAGCACTTATGTAAAAATGATCTTTGGTGAACTTCCCCTTTAAACTATTGATGGAAGTTAATTAATTACAGGCATTACAAACAAATCGTAATAATGTTTAGGTATCACTCATATATACGATTTATATAACACGATGCAGCTTGGCACATATTAGTACATGTCAGGATTTATAAAAATAGGTGACATCGTGATCATGCCCCTTTAATATGGCTTTTAAAAACATTGAATATAGAATATTGTCGTAATCAAATTTAGAAAATCACTCAGAGACCCGACATACGATTTCTGCAACAGTCTCTCTCTCTCTCTCTCTCTCTCTCTCTCTCTCTCTCTCTCTCTCTCTCAAACTGCGTTATTCTTTATAACAGTCCTACATCTGAATGTTGGAACTACCGAATAAGGAAAGACATATATACCCAAAGATATTAATCAGCTTGACAGATTAATTGTCAGTATGGAGTGTCTGTTACATATCCAGTCAATTTTTTTCAGCGTATTGAGCTTTCGATCTGTCACGGGCGACAATCTTCATCACAATTACAAAAAAGAAATTAAATATTGATATTTGACCAACAGCTAGATGGCGTTGTGATCAACTTATTGTAAATATGTGGTAATTCAAGACTCGCATCTCTGCTTATTTCATCATGAGCCTTATCCCGCACAACAATTGCATCACGATATCGAATGGGATTGCTTTACATTCATTAATTCAGCAAAATCATTTACTGCTTATTATATAGAAACTCCATACTGACATTATTAACTCTTAAAATATTTTTCTCACTTTAAAGACATGATGTTGATCACTTAAATCTAGCCCATGCGGGACTCAAACCAACATCCCCCTAAATTCGATTGTTGAGCCGTTTTCTAATTTTCAAGTCTACATTTCCTTATATAAACAAAGCCAGAGACTATGTTATGATACACTGTGTACAATAATTTTAGATATTTTTTTTACCTTATTTAATATGTGATGTCATGACACCTTACGTCAACACACGGGAAAAAAATAAGAAATTTGCAATTTTTACCAAAAATATACATCTAAACATACAGAGAATAAACAAATACATGAAATAATTAAAAATGTTGTTGGGTCATGTACATGTGTACATCAATGAGGTAATTCATCACAGCAGTCATAGACCGATTCGAACGAAAATAGGACATGCCTGAATGAATTTATTACATCAGAAATTGTCAAGAACTATCTGTCTCGAAGGAGTTCTTGCATAAATCAAATTATTTTCTGAGAGAATACCCTTCTATTTCTGACAAGGCACTAAAGCCCCAATAGCTGCAAATTTTTATTAAACTGATCTCAAAATATCATCTGTTTTCCTATATTTTTCTTCGAATAAGACCATTAAAGACTAACAAAGTTTATAACACTGACATAACTGTCAAAAGTGGCGTGTAAATTCAAACGTTTCAATACAATTTTAGATTTCCCACCATTTTCAGAAACTAATCATGTGACAGAGAGAATTAAAGATTACAACGCCAAAATGTTGGCCATCGTGTGTTGTGCATTCAAGTAAATGGCATAATGCTTGTTCGTTTACGATCACGACGTGTATATGCAGGAAATATTGCACTTTTGTACTTTTCCGTTGGGGCGCCACTTTATGGGTGCGGCACCAGTCTATAATTTAACCTGTTAAAACTCGCAGGCATGGTCCAAATCAGGGAGCAGCGATACTTTTATACGTGTTCTTCAAAAAGCACATTTACAAGAGCCAACTTTGGTATGACAATAAAATCATGAAAATAATGCATAAAATTCGCAGCTATTGGGGCTTTAATATAGAGATTTATCCGTATCTCTTTAACAACATGGTACCCTTAACAAAACAAGAGAATAAGGATTTATGCGATCTTTCAGTGGCGGAGGAGAGGGGAGAGATGGTGCTGAGGCATAAGGCTGGTTTGCCTGCATGTCATGAACCCCCTCGGTAAGATATATGACATATGGTGTACTCAACAATGTTAGGGGTGGCAAGGTATGACCTTGGTCTGAAAATTACAATTGATAAAAAACAAGAAAGTAAAAAGTCTTGGATTTAACATTTAATCTGAATGATGGCAAGCTCTATCCGTATAGTAAACCAAAACTACCAAACAATATACGTCCATAACCTGTCTGATCAATCACCAACTATAATTAAACAGATCTGATCCAATTGGTAAACACGTTCCAACAATATCGATTAATAAGATCACCTTTGATGAATCCAAAGGTTACCATAGAACGGCATTGAAAACAATTGGTTACATCAACGGAAGTTCATATGTAAAGAAGAACAAACAATAACAGCAAACATTACATCAAGTAGTTCAAACCCCTTTCATTGAAAGTATAGAAACAAACTTCGGCAAGATATTCCCTCGACTTCATGATAAAGTCTTCCCAAAGGAATTCAATCTAATCTAAACAACATATTAAATAGACACAAAATTAAAGCGAACTGCAGTTTCATGAACAATTTGCCAAGAGTCATTATATATGGATTTTAATAATGAAAAAATCAAATGGCAAGTGTAAAGGGAGTCTTTGAAATATGATCTCACAGTCCCACTAATTGTCTATACTAGGACCAGCTATCATAAAAAGAAGATACAATTTTATTTGTCGTCGCCATGGCAATAAATATTTGTTTTATAAGTGTTCTTTTTAATGAAATACTATACGTCGATACAGAGTGCCGAAGATTTTTCCTTACATCTCTATATTTCAACTCGTTATTTATCACGATAGGTAGAGACCGGTTGCTGCATCAGAATGTTCTATCTGCATGCCGTGTCAACATGAAGGCCCGATAAGCACCATTGACACACCGCTAACAATACAAATGTTTTCAGGGCCACAGGGTTGACAAGAAGGACCATCGCATCACGACTGTCCTTTTGCGTGTCATATCGAATACGTTTCCATTTAAGATTGGAGTTTAATAGTTTACGTAGAATTAAAAAGTTTCCGTACATGGTTTCTAATAGTTGCACTTTCCGTACATGGCGTCAAGGCAAATAATATTAAATTAATGAACCCTTACCTCCTGTTACAATAATATAATTTCCAAAAGTCTCAAAAGAATGCCTGGTTTAACAGCGACCTCCCTCTTCTCGTACCAACGAACTGTCGGTATGTTTACTGTGTATATGAGTCATAGTTTCGATGCCTGTGAGCAATGAGTCACTTGATTAATATTACTCAAACATCAGTATGGCGTCAACGCTTTAGATCTACATATCAAATCGCGTCAACGTGAGCGAGTGGCCTTAAAAAGTGACTACGATACCATAAATAGCCTTGACTGCAGTCTTTAATCCAAACCTCCGTGGTCTCCTTCAACGTTATGCCGATCAGAATCTGTTATAATGAATGCATTCATACTGGCATCGTGCAGGGTGTTTCGTGTCTCAGGTAAGTGCAGGTTATACTTTGGCGAGGCATAGTTGCAGAAGAACAATGTTCAGATAATCGACTGTCAGTTGATATTCCTTTTAATTCGCCAGTTGTATTACAACTTATTTGTATGTAAAATGAAGCTACATAATTTACATAACATACTCAAGGGATTTTGCAAATTTTGAAATGTCTACGGGGACAGTATTTCCAACTGTCTTTAGGATTGGTTCAATTATGTGACTTCCTTGGTCAAACAATTCTTAGATGCTGAAATATAGTAACGCTAACATTCAGTAATCATCTTCATAACTATCATTCAATCGAAAAACGACCAGGATCTATGACAGGCCAATTTATGACTGAAAATAAACAAACTTTAACAAATCATAAGAAACCAGCAAATGCCATTTCAAGACTATACACTGACAATTTCTGATATAAATGTTTCCCGTAAGGGGTCTCATTAAATTCAAACAGCCCAGCTTGCCAAGTCTTTCGCCTCTGCGCCAGGACAGCCTATTCAAGTTCCTTCAATAACTAGTTAAGCTTATGAATAATAAATAATTAGCTGCATGATGTGCAAAGGATTTGACAAGTTGGTTTGGACCGGAGACTGAGAGGCACAGATAGTTGTCTGACAAAACGCAACCAGCTCAATTCATATGCTAGAAAACATATTTTGCTTTGATGACCTTTTGTTAAATTTACGAAATTGGCAACAAACTGTTTCATCACACAAGTACACTGCAGGTCACCGTCGTAGAAGCGGTAAAGCCACAAACTTAACACGTACCTGAATCTAAATTAAGACATGCTTAAGCAATCTGTCATAGTATATTGTTTAGAGAAATATCTATAGTCTATAGGTCTTTGCTTAATCAAAGAACAATACGGTTATATTAACATTGCACTTGTAACCTCCACAAATGTAATAATCTCCACAAACGTAATATCAACCACAATTGTAATAAAATCAACCACAAATGTAATAAATTAGTCAACCATAAATGTAACAACTCGCAACCACAAATGTAATAAACAAATTAACCATAAATGTAATAAAACTCAACCATAAATGTAATAAACTTGAATTTGCATATGTGATCATGTGTTTATCAATGCCCTGAGTAAATAATAACTTTAGTAAGACTAGTGTAATGTTATTGCATACTTTCCTGAAACTAGGTTTCCTTTCCGAAACACAGAATAGAATACTTTTAGAACACTATCAGAAACGGCGAGGTACTGATCAAACCGTTAGATAATGGAAGTGGAACAGCAGTTCTAGACACTGATAACTACATAATACGGAAGCGTCAAAATAACTCGTCAACCAGTGATACCACACAAAGTTTATGACAGATGACTCAGAACAAATAACAGAGACACATAAAACCTTATAACAGAAACTTACGACACAAAGTTGACGAGAACATATATTTCAATCTAGTAAAAAACAATACGTTCACTACCTTGAACACAGTAGAACAAAATTAGACATCCTGGCATCCCTAGTGAAGGAACAAACTTCAAGTGGGACAACATAGGAATACAGACAATCTATCGATTATTCCACAAGACGAATTTGAGGCAATTGATTAAGAAAGTACGGCAATTTTCGAAAAAACGGCGTTAAAGGATCGTAGTGTTATACAGTCTTCCCCACTCTGGAGTAGAGACTGCACTGACATTCAGATTACAGCTGTGTCTCGCCATGACCAATCAGTTCTGTACACAAAACAGGGAAACGTAAAATACACTTTCAAATATGCAAAACACACTAAACGCAAACAATCAATAAATGAATAATGTGTGGAGTTGCTTTCCTTATTACATAGATCAATATTTAAGGGCTAATTCCTCAATTGCAACGACAAAATAGATTTATTACATTTATGGTTGACAAGTATTACATTTATGGGTAATTTTTTTATTACATTTATGGTTACCATTTATTACATTTGTGGTTGGTGTTTTTATTACATTTATGGTTGATTTTTGTTACATTTATGGGCGATATTACATTTATGGGTGCATGTTATTACAATTGTGGTTGATATTACATTTGTGGAGGTTACAGCACTTTGGTTAACCAGATGAAATCCAACGCAAATTATTACATAAGTACTCATTATATATTTAAATGCCAGGTAACGTGCACCATATGCTATGCAAATCGTGATCTCACATCGATAAAATATTTGTCTACAGGTCACAATCACATCCTAGCTCATAAGATTTGTAAGCTAACGGTGGTTGCTGTGTTTTTTATTGCTTGGATTTTGGGAGAAGCTATTGCCTTGATTCCTGGACAAGCAAGACCGGATGACCCAAATGCTTGCGTTTGGTACACGGGATTTGATGGTGACAGGTAAGAAACCAGTTCGGTTAATTTGCCTTCCACTAACACTGAATTTAAACACTCCCGCTATACTATCTTATTGTGCATCAACACTGAAATATGTTTAAAGCTAATTATCAGAATTGTTCAGGCTCCCCAAATTCATTCCTTCACAGCAAGAGTTAAGACGACCAGTACCTCTTTAGACACAAAATTGATAAATCGTATATTTTCAGTGAACGTGTTCATTAGTCGATACCAAAATTTTAATATAACCCAATGACATTATCTCTTCGCCGAGTCTAGAGGTAAAAGATATAATTATCTCAGAGTACGCATTTTATCATGGCCTTAATGATAAAATCAACTTACGACAACACGTTATTGTACAATAGAAAGCTAAAAACAATATCTTATTCAGTGTGTTTAGATGCTGTGATGGTTATTTTAAGGAGGATACCACAAACCTGACTGGAAAATGCACTGGTTAGTAATGTGTATTTATTTCGACAAAGGGAAAGGACAAAATTAAATGTGATCGAAAATCATTATCAAACTGGTGCCTATCTCAGCTGTTGTTCCAATCAGAACAAAAAACGTTGTATATTGAGAATTCAGGCTGAATCATTCATGCCAAACACATGGAATTATCAACATTTTTATGTCAGATAAAAAAAAAAGTTTTATTGACGATTTATTGGCCATTCTTTCTTTTTAAGCCCAGAGTGTCTTTCCGTTTATGAAAGTCTCACCTACTTGTTATTTCGGTTGCCAATGTCAATATAACAGTTTCTTTACTTTCCAAGAACCTTTAACTGTCTGTTTGTACACCCTTTTACAGAATGTCCGTTAGGATGGTATGGCTTTGGCTGTCAAAAAAGTTGCCACTGTAACAATGGTGGGACGTGTAACACAGTCGACGGTTCGTGCCTATGTACTGAACAATATTTTGGATATGATTGCCAATACCCGTGTAATTGTCAAAATGGGGGTACTTGTATGCAAGATGGCTCGTGTTTATGTGTAGACGGTTTCTATGCAGGGTTATGTCAACGAAATTGTTCGTGTCCTCAAAATATTAAATGTGATAAGGAAACAGGGGAATGTTTCTGTCATGACGGTTTTTATGGAAATTCATGTTTGCCTTGTAACTGTTCAAACAATGAACAATGTGACCGATTTAGCGGCGCGTGTGCTTGTAAACCTGGTTACTATGGCAACAACTGTGACAGACATTGTTCTTGTTTTAATGGAGCGTATTGTGCCGATGATAATACTGCTACCTGTAAGTGCCCAGTAGGTTGGATGGGTTCTGGATGCACGGATTGTAATACTGGGATTATTAAATCAAATGGACTTTCATTTTGCAAGGAGAAGTGTTTGCATTGTTACAATGGACATACGTGTTCGATTGAATTTGGAGATTGTGAGTGTTCAGCTGGTTGGCATGGTAAAAAATGTGACAAAGTGTGTGAGCAAGGTTTCTATGGTGCTAACTGTTTAGAAAATTGCCAATGTAAACGTGGTAGCTGTGATCACGTGACCGGTATTTGTCAGTGTGATAATGGTTGGACTGGTGATTATTGTGATTACCCATGTCCTGAGAATTGTGTAAAATGTGAGGGTATTATATGTACGTCTTGCAAACCTGGTTGGACTGGTGAGCGTTGTATAACTAGATGTAAATATGGTTTCCATGGTGACGGCTGCCAAGAACCATGCACTGAATGTAATTGTTCAACTTCTTGTCATCATGTCAGTGGAAGTTGTCCTGAAGTTGTCAGGTAAGATTTGCTGTTTTGGGGTTGGGCATAATTCTCCCATCTGGATCGAATTGCCTCGTTAACGGATTTAAAGCACACTTTCACGATTATATCCATCTTGTCTCTTCCCAAGAAACTTGAAAATATTCACAGTGCTAAGCATGATTACCTTAGGAACGACATAGTGCAAAGACAATTTTCTGCTTTTTGTTGACCAATCTCAGTTTTCTGTTACATGTTCTAATGCATGATTTGCTGTCAATGTGGACACTTTTAATAACAGCGTATCTTACACTCTTTTGCAAAACAATGGATATCTGAGAAATACATTTTTGGATACTTAATGAGGTCATTCAGGGGAAACGTACTTGTATATTTCCTAGATGTTCAGAAAAGAGATGCAAATGCCAAAACTGTGAAATATGCATGGAACATCCCTTCAGACTCGAATGTCGAGATGGATGGAAAGGCAGTCACTGTAATATCAGTACTATAGTAATGATAACAACAAAAGGTAATGTATTGTTAGTCCAAATAGACATCATTCGGAAGACATAGGGTTGGTCATGTCCTAGCGTCTGTGCTTGCGTCCGACTGTCGTCTGTCCGTCTGTCCATTCACGCAAATTTGTTAGAGATGCCTCGAGCGATTTTTCATTCGGACTCTGTACAAGGATTATTTCTTATGGTAAACATGTCGATTTGATTTTTGATACAATCCAATATAAAGACCACCTACGACTTTTTATTACATCTCAACCGATTTATTCAAAGTTTGTAAAAGGACGTTGACCTATAGCATATATATGCAAGTCGATTTGTTTAATGATACGATCCATTCAAACCACATGACGGACATTTTGTTACAATTTCTCTATTAATTGCTACCATTTCAATATGTAGTCCCCATGGACAACATTCGGAGACAGACGTTTAGTTATGTCCGTGAGTACGTGTATGCGCCTGTCCGTCCGTCCGTTTATGTAGATACCTCAGACAAGCTGTAGCAGATTCCTTTCAAACTTGGTTCAAGGATAATACTGTTACGTGGAAAAAACACGGTGAAGTCAGTAAATTTCTTTACCTTAACATTTCTTATAAAAATAAAACTTATTCTTACTAAGTTAAGGGATTGAGTACAAACTGTAAAGTTTACAAGCAAATTATACCAGCTAGGACGGTGCAAATCTCCAGAGTTGAGTAAAACAGTGAGATAGACGGTTGATCATGTGCAGTCCTCGGCTTGCAGACTTGAAGTTGAGGCTTGCAAAGTCCACAGGATAAATCAATCTTGGCTGTGAAGGTCTTGAAATTAACTCTGCTTGAGTGATTTCAAAATATTTAAGTAACACAACAGGGATACGATACCAAAATGTTTGACTAAAAATTGTGCCGTCCCCTATTGATATTCAAATGGTTATATAAGAGGACAATCGATATCGATATGCAAATTACTGTTCTAAAGATATCTCCACTTGTAGTAAATACGGATAGTTTTCAATCGGATTCGAACCCACAACATACGGCATCAGTCGCCTAGCTGAGAGGCCACAGACAGAACCACTCGGCTAAATCTCCACTCCCAAAAAAGAGTGGTTCAATAGCCGGCTAAGTTGTTACATTTTTCTGACTGAGACCGCTCAACACGTTGTAGAGTTCTGCGACTAATAAGCGACTAATAAAATTTCCAGAAGGTTTCAAGCATGACTAATTGAAGTCAAGGTCATGAAGGACAGTTGTAGACTAATTAAACTCAATTTTTTAAAGAAAAAGCTTTCTATTTACAAATGTTATATTAAATTGTGAACAACAATAAATGTAAATACGAGAGAGACCCTCTGCAATCAAATTGTCTCTGCCCTTGATATGTCTAAGGCTCAACTACTGTAATATTGAATGCCATGTAAGCAAAATCTGATTTTTTGCTTTTTAATTGCTTCAGAATAACAAGAGGCTTGTAATTAATATAAACCACTATTGGCAGATTTGAAGAAGTAGCGTGAACTTCGAATGCTGTAAAACTTATTCCAAAGATAAGCACTCTTTTACTAAATGTTAGAGTAGTTTTTCCGCGATTTGATCAAATTTTCATGAAATATAACAAACAGGATGATCTACCCCATAATTATCCTCTTGTAATAAAAAAGCACCAGCAGAAACATCACAGGCTAATCTCCGTACGGAGATTGTACTGCGGACATAGATAATTGTAATCTAGCTAGGGCGTCTTAGCTGTAGCCACACTAATCTCTGCCACAGTCGTCAGTTTTCATCCACTTTGTAGGTAATACGTATTTTCCATGACATGCATTTTCTGTTTTTATATACGTAATACTTCGAACAAAACAATTAGATAAATGAAGAATACACCAGTTTTTAAAAACGATCGTCAATTCCATGAACACTTGCAAAACATAAGCCTTGCTCTAGGTTACATGGATATGAATCGATGATTTAAAATGTATGACCTAACGGCTGTCAGCTTTGCAGATGCGATTGTCAAAGTTTTAGCAGAATATGTATTATTGTTGTCACAGTTTAATATATTATTTGTACTAGTGTACTGAAAGTAGCTGGATAACTCCTATCAAAATCGAAGATTTCAACTACTTCTATTGAGCCGGTTAGGCGCGCGCAGGACTGATAGATGTCCCAGTTTGGAATATTTAAGTTTGCCTGCAGCAGAAATTGATTGGGGCGCGCGGTCAACGACTCGGAGACCTTCTAGCTTGGTTATAATTATCCATGCCACACTGCTGCCATACCACACTTCAATCTCTCTGTGGAGATTGATCACTAGCATCTATAGCTAATTTGAAAGGAAAACTGAAATCTGGTGCAGACAACACTGGAACACTTTGCATTATGGTTTTAAGTGTATAAAATACATGTTGGCATTGTTTGGGCTAAACAAACTTTACTTAATTCTTAAGTAAGTCAGTCAAAGGCTCAGTAAGGGTTGAGAAATTTGGACAGAATTTCGTTTAGTAACCAGCCATACTGAGAAAGCAGATCTGTTGTCTCTTGCAAGTTTGTATTGAAAAACTTGAAATGGAACTGATTTTGACATCAACAGGTTTTACCTCACCCTGCCCTACAGTGTGTCCAACGTAAGTCACCATTGCCCAACCAAACTCAGATTTGCCGAGGATGACAGTCAACATTGCTTTGCTCAGTCTCTCAAAGAATTTCCACCACATGGGTTTGATGTTTTTCCTCCCAGGTGATACTGTACAGGACAACATCGTCGACGTAGGCTTCACACCCTTCTAGTCAGAATACGACGTCATTAATCATCCGTTTGAAGGCTGCGGGTGAGTTCTTATTTCCAAATGGCATTACCTTGTACTGTAAAAACCGTCTGGTGTAATGAAGGCAAATATTTCACTAGCACGATCCGTCATGGGGCTTGCCAAAATCCCTTTGGTAGACCAAACTTTGTCACATACTTGACTTTTCCCACTCGATCGATGCAGCCATCAATATTTCCGGGATTGGGAAAATGTCTCTGTCTTTGTGACAGCGTTCACTTTTCTGACATCAGTGTACATTCGATAGCATTGACTTGGTTTGTTTTCACAAGTATGCACGGTGAACTCCAGTTACTTTTACTGAGTTCAATAAAGTCATTGTCCACCAGTTATTGGACTTCTTATTGGATATTCCGCTTTGGTTGGATTCAGTCCGTATAGATGTTGTATCATAAGCTTACTCTCGCCGACATAAACATCGTTATAAACGTTGTTTGTCTCAGTTTGAACGTCTTGGAACAAGTGTTAGTATTCGTGGATCAGTTCTTTCACCTGTTGTTGTTGTTATGGCTGGAGATGTGCCAACTTCTACTCAAGATTCTCTAGAATTCATGAATTCTGGAGTTTGACCAATCCCAGCTTTGAATTTAGAATATTTTCACTCGTCAGTTTCACTATTGCTATCTTCATAATAGTTTGAGGTGACTGCACTGACAGGTTGTTTTATTGTAGGAGTATCCTTATCTAACTATGGCTAAAGCATATTTATGTGGTAAAACTGTTTTGTTTTTTCGCCTGTCAGGTGTTACTACGATGCAATTAATATCGCTTAATTTCTTATCAATTCTTTAGGGACCAAAGTAAAGAGCATGGAGTGGTTTGCCAGGAACTGGAAGAAGAACAAGAATTTTTGACCAGGAGTAAACTTCCGTTTTGAGGGTTATTTATCATATTGTACTTTCATGGACTGCTAAGATGACCCAAGGTTTTTTGGCTAATTCACATGCCTTAAAACATTTTGTACGAAATTATGATACATATTGCAAAATACTCAGACAACCATTGTCGTCTGAGAGGAATTTCTCTTTAAAAGTGAGCCAACGACTGTATGTCCAAGGGCTCAAATGGGCTGAAACCAAGAGACTCTTAAATTGACTCTCGAACAACAAAGAGCAACTGCTTCTCTTTGTTAAAACAGTAAGTCCTGATCATATTCTTCAAGGTTTGATGAAATTGCTCGAGAGCACCCTGACTTTCTGGGTGATAGGTGAAGGACCTATACTGGTTAATGCCGAGGTGATCCATGATTTGTTGAAAAATTCCAGCAAAAAAGTTAGAGCCTTGCTCGGACTGGACCCATTGAGGAAGGCCAAATTAAGTGAAAAATTTGACTAAAGCTTTCACGATAGTCTTTGGCTTTATGTTTTCCGGTGGTATGGCTTCTTGGAACCGAGTAGATATACACATTATTGTCAACATGTACTCGTTTCCTGATCTTGTTTTTGGTAACGGCCCAACACAGTCTATGAAAATCCTACTATATGATTCTTGAAATGTAGGAATTGGCTGCAAAGGGCCTTTAGAATGGTCTGATTTGGTTTTACTACCATTTGATATGTATGACAAGTTTTACAGAAATGTGCTACATATTGCCTGAGATAAGGCAATTAGAAATGACTGAGAATTTTATAATAGGTCTTCCTGACCAGCCAAGGGGGTTTCATGGCAAAGGAGCAATATTTCAGCACAATAGGACTTTGTAAACACAATTTGATTTTTTATAGCCCATTCGTCATCAACCAAGACATCTGGAGGTCTCCATTTACGCGTGAGAATACCTGACTTTGTATAATAATAGGTTTATCGGTCACAAGTATATTAGTAATGACCTTGTCCCCAGCAAGATTGTTTCCAAGAAGGTGACTGCCTTCAAAAGGCAAAAAAGGCCTTATACCTAAAGTCACAGGTTCTGAAACAAAGTGCGAAGACAAATAGACGTTATGGAGAGGAACAGAAATGTAGTCACTACAATCTACTCCCTTAATAAGAAGTTAGGAACCTGAAAATTACTTTTCAGAAAAGGGCAGCGTATCTGCCAACAAAAGAGACTGGGACGCCCTGGTATGCCTTGAATTTTGACTAGGGCAGCAGATGACAAATCACTAGAAAGTGATATTAAACCATCGTGGATAAATGGTTCAAAAATACCCATAATGCTATCTTGAACTGAGCTCAATTTCATTGATTAGGGATAAAAGGGGTTTGACCACAGAAAGTGTGTTGCACATATTATTAGACTCTAATTGGGATTATGAAGAAATAAAGCCGACGAGCTTAGATCCACGTTGACCACTTTGACCTTCACATTTTCTTTTCAATGTTAGACAATCTGACATTAAATGGCCGGCTTTCTTACGATATTGACAAGAAAGAGTAACAAGTTTGCCAGATGAGGATTGTGACTTCGGAGCTGATGATGTAGGACTGTTACTTAAATTCTGTGAACGTTTGTCATTTTACTTCCTACTCTCCTTTGAAAAATTCTTAGATGAAGAGCTGTTGATTTCCCTGAATTATTCCGATGTTAAAAGGATTGGGGCGGTTTGTTGATCAATGAATTTTATGAGTCAATAAATAATCATCGGCAAGACCTGTCGCAGCCTCTAATATATCTGCTTTTTGTTCATTGATTAACGTCTGGACTTCACTTCAAAAGCACCTTTTTAAATTCTTCCATCAAAATGCGTTGCCTCAACTTGATCTGGACAAACTTTCCAAGAAGAACATCAACGGCCTAATAGCTGTCCCTTTGTTCGAGAAATTTAAAATAAGTTCGATCTTTTGCTTTGTCTTAGTCCCTAAGTTCCTGACGGTAAGGTTGAGGGTTTAATTCTGAAGCCTTGATGATTAATTCGTTAACGGAATAATAATCTCAAGCCTCTCTATTGTCAAATGAATGAACATTTCTCTGGCTTTACCCACGAAAGCACTCTGCAAAAGCATATACCAGGACTTCTTAGACCAATTCAGACTCTGGTCAATTTTCTCCAAATGATGGAAATATTTGTCAACATCCATTGCTTGGAAAGGAAGGAACTAACCTGAAATGTTTAGCTGGTAAAATTGTCTGAATTTGAGAATTTTCCTGTACGACAAAGGTCTAAAATTTCATTTCTAGCTGTAGTTGATGTTCTTCTAGTTGTCTTTCTCCTTTCTTTTACCTCTCTAACTTTGTCTCCCTGTCTACCTTTCATTTCTAATTCTGTTTCATTTTCTTCTTTTTCTAATACCAATTTTTTCACTCTCGAGATTTGCCTTGATTTGTAATATTTTAAAATCTTTGGTGGATTCAAGCACGTAATCATTCAAGGTGGATTCCTCAGATGTGCCGGAATAAACGTTTTACACTATATTACTGAATTCCCTTCTTGGGCATAGATCTTTTAACTTGTACCTTCTGACAGTTGGCAAATGCAATTAAGTTGTCCTTTCTGAGGGTATCAAATGTGTCCTAATGAAGGTCCTTCATAAATATGTCTGGCTTGAATTCTGTCATGATGAAAATTCGCTGATTCCACAATATACAGTAGTTTGGTAAAGGCGGGTGCAATGTTGTCACATGTCTCAACATGGTCGATCCCGGACAAGCCCCCAATTTTGCTACATGGAAAAACATGGTGAAGTAATCAAATTTCTTTAGTGTAAAAGGTATTCCAAATATGAAAGTAATCACCAAGTCAAGGGAAAGAGTACAACCTGTTAATTCTTACAGGCTACTTATCTCAGCTGGGACTGCGCAAAGCTCCAGAGTTTGGTCAGACAGTGAGACAGGCGGTAGAGCATGCAGTCCTTGGCTTGCAGGCTTGAGGTTGAGGCTTGCAAAGTCCACGGTATAAATCCAGCTTGGCTGTGAGGGTCTTCAAATTCACACTTGAAGTACCATAACAGTGATACGATCCCAAAATGTCTGACTGAAAATTGTGCCGTCGCCTATTGATACTCATATTGTTATATAAGCAAACAACATAGAACCTCTATTAATATGCTTATTACTGCTCTTTTAATTGAATTTTCAGAAGGTTCCAAACATGACCAATTGATTTCAAGGTCATGAAGAAAGTGGCCTTAAGAATGTTCTAGACTAGTTAAAGTTAGGTCATAAGTCGAGTAAAATGACCTACGTAATATTACATTTTGGCATACTTACGTCTATGTATTTAGATGTGGCTTTGTAATTTGCATAATCAGTGATTGTTGATAAAAGAGCTTTCTTTTGGGAGCAACCTCGCCAAATTTATTGAAACTTTGTACAGATGTTTGTCACTGAGTGTTCTAAGGGCACACAAAGACACTTGTCTGTATCGTGTCTATTAACTGCTTATTTGCATATTTGATGAATTTTTGAAATAAGAGTTATATGTCTGTAATACTGCAGCAAATTTGATGAAACTTGGTGCAAATCTTTAGCACTCAGTCCTTTAACAGTTTACAAATGCGTTTAGCAGTACCGTGTTAATAATTGCCAATAATTGCCATATCTAATGAACTTTCCTAATAGTGTGCTGTGTCCAGAAATAATACATCAAATTGAATAAAACGCAGAATAGATATAGACTTTTACGTACTGTAATACTGTGCGAAGATATTGAGAAGTGGCATGTCAATTAACCACTGATTTTGCATATTTGATGTACTTTCATAATTTTTGTAATATGTCTAGAAATACTGCATCGAATTGATGAAATGTGATACAAATATTTATCTTTCAACAGTGTAATGGCGAACAGAGATTTATACCAGTTTCGTGTCAATTAACTGCTGAGTTGCATATTTAATCAATTTTCGTAATTAGGCTGATATGTAAAGACGTGGTTCATCAAATTTCATCGCATTTGGTATGGATGTTGATCTCACTTTGATTTAGCTTTAAGTGCACTTTGCATATTTATTGAACTGTCTTAATTAGCGTGATATGTCAAGAAATACTGTGTCAAATTTGAGTAGAGAATTTGATCTCAAAGTGCTGCAATAGTGTTATCATCCAATAAATTGATATTTACATACATAGTTAATTTTTAGGGTGAATGTCTAGAAGCACTGCATCAAACTTTATGAAATGTGGTAAATGTGATAATCTGTCAGTGTTATAATAGGATGCAACAAAAAGTTCAGCAATATCCTTTCGATTATTAACTATTTGACTTTTTCAATGACCTCATATAAGAAGGTGGCAGCCGAGATTGGTTTTTCATTTTTACCACCACAGAACTCTTTGTCGGCCATTAGGTCCCATCTGCATCACAGTGTTTTTTAATACCAGACCCAATTCATGAAATCTCTATGCTCTCCGAGGACTTTTAATCAAAGTACCCATTAACAAGTGGGGACTGTGTCATCAGCGATGATGTTTTAGTAAAAGGTTGATTTACCATCTAAAGTTATACACCAAGTTTTAATATTATTTCTTCAATACTTTTATCATTTGCATTCTATTTACAGCAATTTGAGCGAAACAAATCTGTACCAAGCTCCATCAAACTTGCTGGACATGTCACCCTAATCACAAAGTCTACTAATTATGCAAATGATACTGCGAAATGTCTTTGCTAGCTACTAAAACACTTCAAGATCAACATCTGCACCATTTGTCATTAAAATCGATGCAGTATTTCTTGAAGCAGTACCTCTCAACATATCACCTTGATTTAAAAACACATTAAATAGGCAAATCAGCAGTTAATTGGCGTTATACTGCTAAATGTCTGTGCATGCTATTACAACACTGTGAGATCAAAATCCGTTTCATCAAATTTGCTGGAGTATTTCTAGACATATTAATCTAATTATGAAAACATTAAATATGCAAATTATCGATTTAAAGATACAAAACTGCAACATATCTTTGAGCGCTTTTACAGTACTTTGAGTTCAAAATCTGTACCATGTTTCATTTGTTAATGCACAACACTGCATTGATGATAAACTAACAAGAGTTTTATTACGAATAATAATATGCTCAGCTGATATCTGGCACATTGGTTGGCTGGAGCAAGGGTTTATATTCTCAACAAAAAGACATGCGCACCGCCTAACACTTTTGAGCTCACGCAAATCTCAAACTCAAGCTTGAGAGCTCAACGCGCCATAATGTTGAACAAGTTGACGGCTTGAGATTGATTTTGATTGATAAAATTGTGTCTAGTGCAGCACGATGAACCCATATATGAAGGGATTGTGTAAGCAGCGACGGCGATGTAACAACCACCTAATTTTTTACATTTTTTCTTCAAGTTTGATGTATAATCGCTATATCGATGCGTTGCGTTACCGTATTGAGTAGAATTAACAGTGCACACACGCGTGTTCTGAAACGTTCTTTTTCGATTTTGTGTTCAGACTGCTGGGCTCCTGCCAAAACCCTCGTTTCGATTTCGGTCCCAAATAATGACTTTGACCACTTGTATTAAACTTTAGCATATTATAATGAGGTCATAAACGGTGAGCTCGGGTATTTTGTTGAGGATATAAGACCTCTGGGCTGAAAGTTTCTTATATTGGTGAAATAATCACCTCATTTTGCTCGGTGATTTTGCCCCCAAATATGCTAATTTTCACCAACAAGGTCTTATATCCGCAACCAAATATCTTCATTTGCCGTTTATAACCTCTAAAGAAAGCGACCACAGGAAACTGCAAGTGCATGTAAAGACACCACAACTTCTCTAGAAGGCTATACAAAACTATGCAGTGAACCCGCTAAAGAAAGACAGAACTACCACTACAAAATTGGGAGAGGGCCCCTTCAGTCAAGTAAGTGGAGTGAAAGGGGGCAGTTGATGACCTACAGCTAATGTTAAGCAACTGCCCTAAGGTCGAAGTCCATCATGTGAGGCCAAAAGAATGGGAACTAGCAGAATGCCCGAGTAATAGGGTCAGGATTGAATCTAAAGCCCTTGCCTGAGAGAAGACGTAAGGAGAGATGGGTAGAGAAAAGGTGGAGTTGGGATTGACGGCAGTCAGCACAAAGCGAACAAAGACAACTGAATGATGGAAAGTACGAGAACAAAGACTGTTAAGGCTGTGTACCGTGTGCAAAGAAGGAGCTGATAGCCTGAGAGGAATTTGGAGAGAAACAAGTTGACAGATGATAGTTATCAACATGCCGGAAGGAAGTAATGTTGCAAGTTCACAAAAAACATTTGAGTTAACAACACAGATTACATTTTGTGAATACGCCACACTTCAATGATGATTAAGTTAAAAAAAAAATTATAGTGAATGGATAGCAACCCACTGGAAACAGGAAACTGCAAGCGCATGTAAAGACATCAAAAACGTCTCTAGAATGCTATACAAACCTATGCTGTGAATCCAAGTAAAGTAAAACATGGCTACCACTACAAAGTCGGGAGAGGGTCCCTTCATTCAAGTAAGCGGGGCAAAATGGGGCAGTTGATGGCCTTCAGCCTAGGTCAAGCAACTGCCCCAAGGTTGAAATCCATTATGCGAGGCCGAAAGTATGGGAACTAGCAGAATGCCCGAGCAATGGTGGTCAGGATGGAATCCAAGGCCCAAACGAAGGAAGAATGACTGAAGTGACCTCCAGAGAGAGGGAATGTAGAATGACTGAAGTGACCTCCAGAGAGAGGGAATGTGTGGAGATATGACGTATGAACGGTTATGATGTGGATAGGTAGATCCATTCAAGGGATATACCAGAAAGTGGGATTGTGGAAAGCTAGTCCAAGGTGATCATATATGTTGTGATAAGAGCCCGTGGAGTTAATACATGAGGGGCAGATTGACTGTGCAAGCCCAGGCAGAGACAAGTTACGAGAAAACGATGAAGAAATTTCAACCAAGGGATCATAAGTAAGTATGATTCATGTCCTGGGACTGGGGTTGTAAGGGACAGGTGAACTGTACGAGCCCAAGATTTAAAGCTTAGGAGCGTGAAGTGAGCATGATAGGTAGCTCTAGCCCAGGGGATCGTAAGCAAGTACGATTCACGCCTAGGGGATTCATGCCTTGGGGATTGACCAACCCAGGTAAATGTAAAATGCAAACAACAAAAAAGAACAATTTATCATTACTGTCTTTTAATAATCCCTAGAAAACAGCATACCAAACGACAAAGCTAACAGACGAGCAGTGTGAGAAAATGATGGTTTCAACCGGGCTCGAACCAACAATGCACGGCACCCAATCACCTGCTGAGTTTGACAGGTGAAAAAAAACATAGCAATCAACCACGTGCCAGCAGTAACAAAATATGTGAAAGTAACACACTTAGACATCTTAAGTTAAGAGTCAATGTTAACAGTTCATGGCAAGCCAGATCCCACATTAATGGTCATAACATAGAAGTCAAAAGTCCACGGTGACATGAAAGCATCAGTATACACGAAGGTCGTAAGCAAGCATGGTTACATTAGCAGGAACTCGAGCTTAGGGGATCATAAGCAAGTACTATTCCTGCCTATGGAGTTGGGTACCGGGGGAAAGGTGAACTGTAGGAGCCCAGGAGGTAAAGGTGAGGAACATGAGGTGACCATGACAGGTAGGGGATCCAGGGGATCATAAACAAGTCTGATTCGTGCCGGGGGAGTCGAGTCCTGGGAGACATGTGAACTGTACGAGCCCAGAAAACTAAGCATGAAGTGAACATGATAGGTAAATTGAGCCCTGGGGACAGACTGGGAAGCCAACAGGTGAAGAGTGGAGCAGACAGTGACACATAGGTAGGATATAAGTGGAAATGCAAGCACAAAACAATGACAGAAAAGTCAGTGGAGACAGGACATGTGAGGCAAAGTCTCTTAAAAAGGTACATTGGCAATGATTGCACGTTCAAAGTCCATGGTATCCAGAAAAGTTCATTTAAAGCAAAGCTTCCATATACAGCATGTTGTCATCGGTTAAAAGGCTACATGCAACGAAAATTTCCATCTACCCAAACTTTAAATGAGATGGAAGTCGAATAGGTGAAGAACGGAACAGGCAATATTACGTGCAAATGCAAAAAGTCAACAAGGCAAATAACTTAAAAAGGCAACTCAAAGTCGGTGATTACAGTTCATGTTAAGCAAAGTTCATTCAATGACAGCTAAGCAATAAATTGAAATCCAAAGTCAATGGTAAATGGAAAACTGACCAGGTTATGAAACGTGCATTGATTGAAATATTGGGGATAGTGTTGATTTGATACCGGCGTAGTAGCATCAGACAGGTGGAAAGTGGTACAGACAGTGAAACATCTGATGGTTATAGACAGGCAAGTCAACCAGGAATCATGCGATGTGGCACAATCCAAGGTAGTTAGACAGGGGTGAATAGGACAGACGATTAAATATGCATTTGGTATAGCAGAGCATGTAAATTGGGCCCAGGGGTGCCTTTGGAGTAAGACAGGTAGAGACAAAATGGACAATGATCAAACAGAAAAGATCATGGTGGAATGATACGAGGCTGGGGAGTCAGACAGGTGGAGACATGACTGAATAAGAAATATGCATGGGTATAGAGATGTGACTCAAAATCCAGGGGATCATGGTGGTATGATACCAGCCTGGGGAGTCGGACAGGTGGAGAGCGCATGGTGTATTGAGGGTGATTGGAGTCCAAGGGATGATAATTGTATTCTATGAGCCTGGAGGAGCAAATAGGTCGCTGTATGGTGATAAAGGAAACGAAGCAAATAATTATCACAAAAGAAGTGAATTTGAACAGGCAAAGTCAAAATGTCAATGTTGACTGGAAAAATAAGTGCACGCAAAGCGAAGTGTCTTCAAAAGCATTTACATGACAGCAGAAAATGTCATTTTGGGAAACAAAGTCCTGCAGTGAGCGTACTGTCATCAGTGGAAGGCACAATGTGAGGAAACTGATGTACAGATATAAAGGCAGTTATGAGAAGCTACTAGAAAAACTGCAATACTGCCAAGTGAATTACAAAAGAAAAAGTCTATAGTCTGTGTCATGGAAAAACTCTGAAAGACAAAATGTTCCTCCAGTCACGCTGATTTGCAACTGAAGCGCTGCCATAATTTGGTTCGTGGTAAGATATTAAAAAGCAGAGATGGATCTGCTGACTGAAATGTTGTATGGACAGAGAGTTCACTAGTATTAAGACATCGAGCAAAGCAGATTCCACAATAAGATTCAAGCACTGGTTTATTTCTCAGGCATTGATAAGAGCATTAATTTTCTTGATCGAGGGTCGAAGACGCAAGCAAATGAGTATAGTATTTTGCGTGCTTCGAGAAATGTGACACTGAATTAAAAGAGCGGATATGATTCCATTCCAAGTAAGTGCTCTGTGACGACTTGTTGATATGAGTCTGTTTCACATCCCGGTGTCTAAGGTCACGTAATTTGGCTGCCTAGAAACAAAACAAAGTGTTCGCTGAAACAGAACAACCTGCACAGTTGTAGCTGAAAAGGAACTGCAATGGTTGTGGATTGCCTGCATGTGTTGTATGGTGCTGCACAAGGTTTGGCTTCCTGGGACTGGCGAATTAATTCTGAAGCAGTGCATCTGAAAACAAAAACAAAGAATCAGAAATGGTGTAACAAATAGCAAGGTGTTCTCTGTATGAATTGACAAATTGCACGGGGCAGCATGTGAAGCTAAACTGTGCAATAAACGCAATGCTGGGAAGAACACTTTTGCAGGATGGCCATATCAACACACTGAAAAGGAACACAATGATGCTAGTAAACCGGTAGAGAGCCGAGTAACATGAGTTGCAAACAACAGAATAAACTGAGTAGATACTAGTGAATTTGATCTCCCATTGCGATTGTTATTTCAGGTGCAAAATGTGAGACGGGCCCTTTGATAGTAGCATTGGGAAAAGGAGACAATTTTTCATTGTCAAGTCAACCTAACAGACAGAAGCATGCCGCCAAGATGACCAACAACGGTCTGAAAGGCGATATAGAAAGTCCGGCCGTTGTTGATTTCTAGTTGCAGCTCGTTTGTTCGTTCTTGTGAAACCGCAGCGTCATCCAAGTTTAGAAGTAGGGGGAAATCATCGGGTTACATCCAGCAGTTGCACTTGGTGACGTAATTAACTTGAGAAATGAAGACTGTCCCTAATAGCCGATTAGCAGCTGAAAGCAGGTTACCTCAGAATAAAGGGTGATGATGGTTTGTGGTGAGACAACTGTTCACTTGGCCGCAGACAGACAGGATTCTTTACTTCGAGCTAGCCTTTCAGTTTCGGCATATTTACACGCTTGGAAAATTATTTGCTAGTCTTACTTGAATGTCAGCGTATTAAAGAAGTTAAATGCATCATGATTTGTCTGCGATATCATGGTGATCCGCATCTAACTCTTCGCAGTCTTCAAACTGTGCATTATGTATTTTACAGGCAAACGGGAAGTGAAGCTGATCGTTGTAAAAGTGTTAATCGGGATAATTTATTTTTAGCCTTTCGGGCTTCAAAACAAGCAGTACATTATTACTTGGTCGCCTCTGGTCTTTGCTGGTCATGACTTTGAGTGACACTGTCGCAGGGAGACTTGTACCATGGGCGCCGATATCTTTTGGCTGGAGACTTGGTTCGTTTTCCTCTGTGGCAGGAAGTGATGCCAAAGTGCACTGCTGACCCCTGGTTTGTGGCGCTGTCCCGTGACGGGCAGGTCATCACAGCACGTATGTCTTCAAGGTTATAGTACACTTGGCATGGTCAAACAACTGATTTTCTTGTCGATTATGTTGGACATCGGGGTCGCATAGCACAGTGTAGGCAATGGAATTGTTGAAATTTCAAAGGTTACTAAGGTTTCGGGCCAGCGGCCCAACAGGTGAGCTGGTTAGGCTGTGGACAGGATAGCGTAGCCGTCGTTACGTTTACGCAACTGTCTAGCCTGTTGACTGCCTGTGACTGTTGATTGACGAAACAGTGTCCTGTTGATTTTCAGGCGTCTGACTAATGCTTAGGGAATGCTGGAGGGAACTGGATGCGATGACAATGAGTTGATGAGCGATCGGATGTGACGGAAAGTCAGGCAAAATGTTGACAAGGAAAACCATCGCCATGCCGGTATGGCCCCGCATGGAGTCAGTTACTGCTTTGGTCGATCGGGATTGTTCTTGAGATCTATGCGAAGTAAAGTACCTAACGTATGGTTGAACCCGAGGACGTGCCAAATTCGCTAATGTCCTTGCCGGCTTCGTGAACGTCGTCCATTGGCTGGCCTGCTTGTAAGCAAGTCAGCAGTGCTCATTAAAAGTAGCCCAGTGGTCGTGGAGTTGAAGGCATAGATACGTTAGAGAGATGAATAATTTACGGCAGTCTGCACAAAGACAACTGAATGATGGAAAGTATGAGAACAAAGACTGCTAAGGATGTGTGCCGTGTGCAGAGAATGAGCTGACAGGCTGAGAGGAATTTGGAGGCAAACAAGTTGATAGCTGATAGTTATCAAGGAGCCGAAAGATGGCAGTGTGGCAGTTCAAGTTCACAAAAATCACCCGTGTTAAAAATACAAATTACGTCATAGTTCGTTATCCTTGAGCCTAATCTGTATCCCCTAATCCCCTGTTCTTCTTCCGCATCCGCGGGGACTAAAAAGGGCGAATTTTTCCCGAGTTGACAAATTGCATATACTGATTACCTCTTGAGCAGACGCCGTTACCAGTAAACACTTCTTGACTCAAGCGGAGGAAAACCTTCGGAAAATACAAAATTTATATCATAGTTCGGCAAAGTTCTTGAGAAGAATGATTAAAATATTGTCGGTATGATATCGCTGATAGCGTATCTCTAAATGCAATGGTCGACCAGATTATCAGCATGGCTTAACAGTCATTCAGAGTATGCGTAGAACAAATCTCTCCAAAACGTACTCAGCTCTATCTATCTTCAAAATTGTCCGCATTTAGTGCAACTTAAAAAACGCGCGACTAATATCACGCATTCATGTTGAGTATCGTAGGTAAACTGATATTTAAAGTAAGATGTTGGCGAGTCAACACAATTTTTTTGTTTATTTGCAAATTTGGTTACCGTTGAATGCCATTTTGAAAGGATAACTGTTATCGTATTGTTATAAGGTCTATACACTATCATTTATCAGTCCGGGTAATGTCCATGTAGAGGATACCATGATTGACCAATGAGCGGACCTGCCGTCGTAACGTCATGAATAATTAACCATGCAAACCTAGGCTCGTAGATTGCAACGAGTTCGGAACTTTTGGCTTGATTTCGACCCTTTATTTTTAGCACTCGGTAGTTTTTAGATGTAGACGTTACAGTACGGTCGAGATGGTGACCGACACAAGTGGTTAGTACATCGAAAATTACTTCTTTGGATGATTTTCCTGGCCAGGTACCGCTCCTAGAAATCAGAATATTTGACTCTTTAAATCTACAGTAATTTATTTTTCGCCAAATATCGCCTATTTTGGTCAAATTTAAATTGAACCTTGCCATCTGTAGTATGGAGAATGTTTCAAGCTTTGCAACATACAGTCAACTGTTCTTGTCGGTCATCGGAGCACGATGGAGCACGATTTTTTCGATCACCATGCGTTTCCCGGTACAATTGACCCTTCGCTCAGAAAAACGTGCACTGGATCAATCACCGAGAAGTTAGCCAAAAGCTGGAAAAGAGAACGAAAAAGCCCAATAACTCTTTGTCGAACATGGTCAAGGGTAAAGACACTCAGAAAACTATTCCTGAAGAAATCGTACAATTTTTAACATGGTAGAACGTCGCAAATTGACTCGGGCTGAGACACTTCCGGGTAGCCAACATTCTCACTCGATCGGTGGATCTGTCAGGTAAGATCGCGATGTCAGCATAACATTTCAAAGCGAACCAACGTAACCTTTAACCTCGTTACATAGAGAGTACGTGATTGGTTCTTGCCTTAACGTCATTACACATACGGTGCGCCATTGGCTCTCCCAAACTATCCTATATATGGACATTGCCCGGACTGTTTATACTGTATATTAACTCGATGCTTTGTCATTAATGAACCATGACACGTCAAAGCCTTGGTGTTTGTTTTCAGAGACCAAATAAATTTTGAATGCTACGTACTGCCCTAATACTTTCTGTTACGGAACGAATGCATGTGCGTAGCGAGGCCATGTTATGCCAATGTAAACCTTCTCCTTGTCTCCTCCCGTTTAGGGCGACATTTTTTTATTTTTGTGTTTCTCATATCCCGACTGACCATAAAATTCAGCTTCGACATGAAAATAAAAGAACTTTTTTATTTGCAATGTATGTTTGTTTGTACATACTGTGTATGTTTACAGAATACTGTAGCATATAAAATATGTTACATTTTTTTTCCAGGAATGTGAATGCTTATGAATATTAATGCGCCATCCGCCACTCTTGGAAGCCCTATAAATTCACAACAGTGATATTCAAATTTGTTGACTTTTGAAAAAAACAGAGGATGGTGTTTGCAACCAGCAGCTTGGATTGTGTAAGCAAGTGATTTATGGCTTGTAGTATACGTATGTGTATCACAAGTGACATCATTGCAACATTAAAACTTACGTGTAAATTAAATGTTTCAGTCAAAGCCCCCCCCCCCAATTTTAAAATCCCCCTAAAAATTCCTGTAGAGGGGGGCTTGTCCTGGTGTAGCATCCTAGATGAAACACTAGAATGTACTTAAAATTGTAGAGACTAAAATGAGAGAACACTGAATTGAAAGGCAAGAAATTGCAGCGACTGAACGGACAGAACATTGAACTGAAACAAATACACATTTTTTGTACTTAAAAATTGTACAGACTGAATTGACAAAACATTGAACTGAAACAAATAGATTTTTTTGTACTTGTTTTTTTAATGCTTGAGTATTCCTCTGGAGATGGGAAACAAAAATATTAAAGGGCCACCCTTATACGTTTCTCGGACTACTATTGGCAATTACCAGCTGTTTGTAATTGCCGGGAAAGGTCTACATGAACGTTTAAAGATAAAGACAAAGGTGTCGCTTATAAGGTCAAACTCTATCTAACATAAGCAAGCAATGTAATCTTTGCATATCAGAAATGTTACACATTCAATGCTGACAAATCTACGCTGTTAAACAAATGCTCTGAGTTGGTTTCACAATGTCGTCACCTAAACAATTGTAACAATTGTTGATTCTCAAATTTTAACACTGCCTAAATATATATACTCGTAATATCCAACCGTGTAAATGAGAGTATAAAGCTGAGAATCCTTTTAATTCTGACTGTCTCTCTGAAGATTGCAGCATGCATGAAACAGTTATCATTACTTTGAACATGGAGTAATATATATATATATATATATATATATATATATATATATATATATATATATATATATATATATATATATATATATATATATATAGTTAGTAAAGGGAAAGCAACTCCACACATCGTTCATATATTGGTGATTTGCGTTTAATGTATAGTAGTGTGTATTTTTTGTTTCACTGTCTTGTGTATAGAACCGATTAGGCACGGCGATTAACCGTACTCTCTGTGCCCAAGTTCACAGGTTGCCATAAAGCCATTATGGTGATAACC
>LD344728.1:187733-202733 GCA_001465055.1 Ptychodera flava | reverse complement strand
CACAATAAGTTCCATTGACAAACTACACAACCGTCAATGCAGTTACCGATCACAGAAGAGCTATTATTTGTGTACAATACTGTATGGCTTTGTCACCGTTTGCATGAGTCAGACATATGGACATAAATACACAGGTTATGGCCATTCATAGTACAGAATGCATCGCTGTCGTTAACATAATTAAAATATTAGCATATTATCGCAATATATGTGGGTATAGAACTTTCTACAGTTCAAGTTTCTGATGCGTTTTTGTGATTTTGGAAATACCATGCCATCACCTAACAGATCCAGCTTCACTTTATTGGTATTTGTACGTTGCAAGCGTGGACTTTCAACTCGCGCACGACGTGCGTCCTGAAAGGTTTTGGGTCTGTCGGCAGACTCCATTGACTATTTTGTTCTTGTTTGTGTCAGTGTGTGTTTATTTGTATGTTTATGTGTTTCTGTGTGTGTGTGTGTGTGGAGGGGGAGCTGTTGGTTGGTTGATCGATTTTTCTATTCTGAGGATTGAAAATTTATTGGTGCAATCTGATCAGCAATATGTTAATATCTATAGGCTCAACAAAACGTTCAAAATTGTCCCTACATTAAAAAGACCACAATAATGAAGCTTTTCTGGTCATGGCGATTCACTATACGCTAAACGGTACACAAGGTGCCCTCTAGTTTTCACGCATCAAGTTAGTCATCGGAACTCTACTCAAAGTTTGCCAGAGACCCATACGACCAATGTAAACACTGTATCTAGGCCGGGTACGTTGGCGATTGGTGAAAGTTGAAACATGTTTGTTAACAATGGATCTCGGAAATTTAAATGGTGCAGCTATGTTGACTTGATGCATCCAGATATCATGCATGAAATACATTGTGTTGTAAACAAGAAAATGCAAATACAGGTGTACAACAAGTATCAGGCTCACAATACAAAACGTATTCTGGTTCTACACCTGCCATAGAAAGTACAACCCTAGGACTATCATACCTGCTGGTGTAGATGTAGTCTGTGCTTCTACAAGTAGTCCTGCTTATCAATACAGAGAGAGAGAGAGAGAGAGAGAGAGAGAGAGAGAGAGAGAGAGAGAGAGAGAGCCTTATCGTTAGTACATACTCTCCGAACACGGCCATCAAACAGATCATAACAAATCCTTTAGTTATACAAACTGTAATTTCTACATGAAATATGACTTTTCAAGTGTCCGTCCAGGCTTGCCGAGAGTATAGGTAGAGATAAAATGCCGATGAAATTCGATGTGTTGATTTGGCTGCGCTTGTCTGTTAGTTCGCCTGAGTACACCCTACCACACACAAAACTTTCGAGTGGCAAAGATATACATTTAGGCTTGGGCGTTCAGAAATGATGTGTAAAACCCAATCAAACATGTACGAATTACATTAACATGTAATTAGTGACAATAAACGGCAATAATGTCAGAGTCACACACTTCATATATCTCAGTTGACAGGGATTCTGACGTCACAGCATTCGTGGACAGTAACTCTCTGTAGGTGCAGTAAAATTTACTTTGCACATTAAGTTTAAACAAAGTTGGTTTACAAAAAGGGGACGAGTAATCAAGAAAAGTTATCCGACAAAGAAAGTTCAACTTCAAAAACACACAAAGTCAAGTACATGATCTATAATAGGGATATTGTGATAAAGCTATGTGCAAAGTTGTTGACTCACCAAAGAGAGATGCTTTTTCACGAACAAAGCGTTCTAAGAACTGTTCCAATGGAATGAGTGCGTTTGAGTGATAGAATAAGTTCTCTACTTCAGATTGAAATGAAGTTAATTTTGATCCACGATCAATGTGTTGTTTTGTTTTACTAAAGTTGCTTGCTTACATGACGGGAGTTATAGAACGAAAACGTACGGGCTCTAAAATAAATCGTTATTAAACTAGACAGTGTCGTTGATCGACGCAACATTTTTCAAAGTTTCTCTTAAAGAATTAAAGTTGAATGTTTTCCATCTGAGAAGTACGTACCTTTCAAAACAGATATGCTTATCACTAGGACCATTTTGCGGATTAGACAGCGTGAGTCGCCCATGCTATTAACTCTGTGAGTCGTGTGAAAATTGACCAGCTTAAAACACATTCTCCAAGTGCCCGCACCTATGCCAAGCAGCTCCAATATAAATCGTTTTTTACCGATTAAACTATAAACATATAGGCTCTTCTATTCATCAGGAGACAATATCGAGGACAGGGGAGTAAAAAGGGGATTTCAAACGCCAGGTCATATTATTTTTTAAGGGTGTGGATGCTTCGCTATCATCGGAGATATTTGTTGTTTGTTCATTGACAGTGGGGCCGTGCAGAGTCAGCCATCGAAGGTATTTGTCTGTCTATTGAGAGTGTGTCGGTGGGGCCGTGAAGAGTCACGACTCCTTTGTTCTTGTCGCTTTGAGATTTTGAAGAGAGTGTTCATAGGTTTGTTGGTGTCTGTTTAGCAATTCACGCACGTATTTACTGCAGAACCTGTTCAAAACTGAATTGAATGGACAAATATTCAATCTGAAAACGGGGCCTGACCGAACTAAACGATTAAGGTAACGCTAGTTTAAAGGTGATTGTCTGATTGGACGACGCCCTCATAGTTTATTGCTTTTCTCAGTCAGGTCGATTGTTCTGATTATCGGCAGATATGTTGCTAGAATCTTTCATTGTATTTGAGAATTAGCTGCTTGTACCTGTTGTACGTGTAAGACCGTGTTTTATACCCGGTTCTTTCAGCTGTTACATCTCCCTGTCAGTGAATTTCATAAGCAATTCATGCACGAGAGAAGGGGGTTTAGTGGAGTGGGGAAGAGAGTTGGAGAAAGAAACAGACTGACAAATATAAAGACTGAAACTTTAATCTACCCTCGAACGGAATGCCCAATTGAGATTCTTGGAATGATTAATCTATTCAAAACGAGAGAAGATCCTTAATACCTTTAAGGACTTTGAAAGTGAAAGACTTTTGCTCAAACTTTCCTGAATGAAACTTTCAAACATTCTCTTGCCAAATTCAGAATAAAAATTAGGGGTCACTGTGCCAAGTTTTGCGTCAGGAAAACAAATTACTTAACATATGCATTTACCGATATTTGAAATTCAAAATGGCCGCCACCCCTGTGTTACTCTATGGGGAAAAAGTGAAGTTTTCCATCAACAAAACAAGACTGAAAACTTTTCTCACTCCAAGAGTTTTAAAATGAGACCTCGGTACAAGAAAACCGAAAAAAGTAAAACGTCGGTCCCCGAGGCGCATTCTACCTCGAAGCATAATAAGCGTGCCTCATATGTAATACACGGAGGGTTGGAGGTTAGGTAGGTAGGTGTTGATTGATGGATGGGTGGATCAGCATAACTGTGAATGTGTCGAGCGACTGAATAAAATTACAAAGCAACTCGTCTGGAAAAATAAAATCAGTTATTTAACTAAAATGGAGAGGAAAGGCAATATAAAAAAAACCATATCATCCTACAAATGTGTTCAAGACCCGTCCTTCTCCTTCAAGTCTTACACGGATTGAAAACTTCATGGTAAATCCTCAACTTTGTTCATCATCTTATAAGTGAAATATAATGTATTCATCCATGAAGAAAGATAAGATTTTAATTGCATAGCATAGGATTGAAGGGGAACTTTAATCACATCAGGGGTAACAGAATTTCTAATAATAATACAAACTGTGTATTTTACATAATGTCAGATGTTGCATTATTATCATTTCCACTTCCTGCAAGTGCTAATCTTTTTTTTTAATTGTATTGTTATCAAAGTTGTGTTTTCTGACGAAGAAAGAAACATATTTCTGCCAGATATCTTTTACATATGTAAACTTAAATAAAATGTGTTCCGGCGTTTCTTCTTGGCCACAAATGTGGCATTTCCCATCACTTAAATTAAACGTTTTGGCCAAGTTTCATGTGACTAGGCCTCTTTGAAATATCTTCATTGAATTAAGACGACTGAATAAAGTAGCTTTGTAATTGTCAGTGAGAGTAAGAATCTTAGCCCATTTTGATGTTTGACATCATGTCATTTATTATCAACTAAGTTCCAATAAAGTGACTTGGTTTTGACATCACTTCTCGTCAGATCATAAGTTGAATACCAAACGTGTTTCTTGCACGGGTAGCGCCACCAACGGTACTGCACACAAACGCACTGAAATAAGCCAATGCAAATACTGATGTGCTGTACTAAAAGGCAGATTCACTGCAACATGTGACATTTATTACACAGCCATCCTGCATCCGTCATGCTGATTAATGCGTCGATAGTTAAAAGCGCTTAAATTTTGACAATATCGACCACATGGAAATGTACGAATATATGAAAAATCCTGTTTAAAATTTAATGCATTAAAAGTTACTATTTGACTGGCTTTATCTGTTCAAGTCTCTTCATGAACACTAAATTTCAATATGTCTACACGGATATTATATTCGCATTTGTACGGATGCACAAATGTTAAAAGTCACCTCCCCTCTCTCATGAATGGAATAGACTAAGCATGATCGCACATCAAGGCTCCGCATTGTTTACTCATGCATATATTAGGGGGATCAAAGATCACCGTTTCTAAACATACCGGGCACTCCACTGAGCGACGCGACTCGTCACAGTGTAAACCACTCCCTTCGTCAACGTACAGTCATCTCGCTCTCTCACGTCTGTTCACCACGACCAATCCGCTGACAAAAGTTGTAGTCGCACTGAGGAGAACGAACAGCTGAGGTTGAAAGTCAAATCCCCGTTTTGAATTGAGAGCGACCCAGCGTGCGGCAACGTGACCCAGGACCCGTATTCCGAAAGCATTTCTTGCATATTGTCCGGATTGACTGTTAATCAAAATGGAGACCACAACAACTGTTACGACCACCGTCGTGAAACCTCTTCGACTGATCGGATTTATATCTACTATCATCGCCTTTCCGTTGATACTTGCCGCCTGTATCGGGGACAGATGGATGCAGGCGCCTGGGTTCTATATGGGACTGTGGAAAGAGTGCTACAATGGGACGCGAGTCCGGGAGCCGAACGTGACCCCTCGACCCACGCCAACAACTGAAATTAAGTGTTACGATTCCGTCAACGAGGGTATGTAGTGTGTAACCTCGTTTCCATATCTATGTTCAGATATCCATTTTAACTATTTTATTTGTGAAAAACAAGTTTTGTCTTCGTCAAGGGCATTGCGAGAATGGGAAGTTGGCTTTCCACAAGGTGGCTCCCACGTTTGAAGTCTGGGTGACCTCACATAGCTGTTCCCTCACCGTACCTGCGCCGTGCCCTGTTACTATATATAGAAACAAAATCCGACAGGACGCTACAATTTATACAAGCACGCCATCTGCTCTGTGTTGTCAAATTGACGTTTCAGAAATCCATGACTCTCAAGTTCAGTGGTGGCAATCAACCACTACCAAGTTTAAAGTGAGCGAAGTCTTTCAAAACATTCCACTACGATCAATACTTGTTAGCCTTGCCCGGCCGTGATATCATTGAGATTTCAATAACAGTCTGAGGCATTCAAAATACGCCATGAATTCCCCGTACAAAAGGTCATTCGCTGTGTGTACACGGAGCCTCATGAGAGAAGTCTTTCAGCGAAGTTAGCGCCATATTCTCCCAGACATATTCATAACCTCCCAGAGGGTTTGTTGATTAACTTGAACGTCGAGTGGGCCCTGCCTTCATGTTGTCTCGGTTTTGACATTTTAGAAGACAACGTCATCCATTAATGGTCCGGTCAATTAGCGACTTTGACCTGTCCTCCGATTATCGCCCCCACGTCGATAATTTATTTACGAGCACCATTCAGACACGTAATCTCGGAAGGACATTCCAATCGAATTGCGTTTGGGCTTGTACGCGTAGCTCACCTGTGTAAAAATATTGTGTGGAAACTCTACCCACGCAAAGTAATCTCAGTCTTTCCTCGCGAATATCTCCACTGAGAACACATTAGTCAGTCCATTGAAAATGCCAGACAGCAAAATCGATAGTCGTGGCGTATAGTACCCTCAAAACAGAATCTCTTTGACATGAGGGTGCTTTCGTGCAGTTCGCAAATGGAGTTATTGATTCACACAACACAGAGCACATCAAAGGACTATATGAGAAGGTCTGCGATTGTCTCGGACGGAAGTAGCGAACAATATGCATCTTCTCGAATACAAACGTGAGTCTACCTCTTCCGTCACCATGACAACACATCCCTGGCCACTTCATTAACTGCCGAAAACCTCGGCTGAAGTACACACATTGCGTCGGCGTGACGGTGTCGTCTTCTATGCGGCTCTGCGTTCACCACAGGTATATGGGCAAGCGGGTGTTATTAGGCCTAAGTTGTGTGAGCCTATAGTGTAAATTGTTTTCCGCCAAATCATTAAAATTTAATTTAGGTCCCCATACCCGGGAGGCAGACATACCAAAAATATACTGCTCGCTCGCTCAGACAGATTTCAGTATTGATGCTGTGGTCGATTTTATGTGAAGTCTGATAACAGGTCGTAATCATTGTATTAAAGAGCGATTGAACTAAGTTGTGTGGACAAGATGCTTCTAGTAACATGATCTCGTGATTTCTCATTTAAAAGTAGGCCATCGTAGCAAACAGCCGAACCGTGGATATGTGCATTATAGACAGTTCTTTTGTCTCATCTTGACTATCTATGTATTCCCATGATTGTCTCGTTGAACGTTAGGTAACAAATTACCAATTCCATCATGCAAGACTAGGTTTTAGATTGTTCTTTTGTGCTAATTTACATGCACATTACTTTGAAACACAATCGCGGTATAACGAGAATCACGCAACTTTCTGATTTGTAATGTTCAGAGACTAATGAAATGTATATATATATATATATATATATATATATATATATATATATATATACATGCATACAGGTATAATACCTGCGCCATCATCTTCATACAATCATATGCAGCTAAGTATACCTATACATGTTTACCAAGTTCAATGTACCGACATCGACTCGGGTACCTTAACCCGAGCTCGTCACAGTTGTCACGTGACCCTGCCGAACTCGAAATGTAGGATGACGAGCTATTATACGTTTTCATTTTCACAATAAATATATATCACTGACTGAGCCACAAGATATGTAGCTCAATTAAATCAGCGCCCGTTGGCCACAAGATTACAACACGCTATGTCAATAGAGCATGTAGTCCTACATTTAGAAACGTCGCCATGGACAAGATTTCATGGCACGTCACAGCAAGCGCGATTTTCGCTGCCAGAACTTCAGACACTAGTTCAGTTACAGTAACTACTAGGTGCAAGGTGCCGTCGTGATCGTGAAGTATGTTTATGGTATGTACTCTTCACTGTTATGTTGTCAAACTTGTCAAGTATTAGCGAATGTGTCCATATTTGGACATCCCATGTTTATAAACAAAGCCCGTGCCACGATGACGTAATCGCCGTGGTGATTTGTTGTGCACTGAAAGTATCTCGGGTCAGTGTGTTCACGAGGTGACGATGAGACAGCATTGCCCGTTCGCCAATTATTGTGTTTACGAGGTCATCCGGCAAACCGTCGGCCACCGATCCGAAAATAATCTATATAAACTGTGTGCCGTGCTGCAAAGCTCTGACTCCTGTTCGGTCAATAATGGTGTAATCGCTTATATTTGTGAAAGTCTTATTTGATTTACAGGCGGGAGTGTTGTTTTCAAACATTGCACCTTGTGGATTACTCAATTTGCGCACAAATGTGTGTACACAACATATCGATCGCTGCGCGCTGTATTGTCCTAACTATTTGACCTCGCTTTTTGTGAGGTCATTGCCCCGAAGGCGCGTCCCACTGAGGTCGGTGCTGTGTGTAAATATACTCGGTGTACCTCTTCTATATCACAACTGTAGCAGGAAGAGACATTCCGTAGTTTATATGTTTTTCCAGCAACCAAGTGACTTTGTCGTTTTGTGCGGTGTTAGGAGTGGCAGCCGAAACCGGTTACCTTACAACTGCATAAAACCGCAGGTGCTCGATCGACTCGTTGCCTCTATTAGATAAGCTATCCAAGCGGCCGCGATGCCCAGCGTTCAGTGCGTGTTTGCTTGATGAGTTAACCCTTTGAGCGCCAAAGTCAATTTTTGTCGACGTCGCCTTTATACTATGAAAATGTAAGCCAGTCAGTTTTTTTTCAGATTTTTGCCAAAATTTTGTTAAAAAACTGTAGCCATGAAATTTCATGTCTATTTGTTCCAAAATTATCAAACAATTACAGAAAAATTCATAGACATTTGTAAAATGTTGTACTCAAATTTTGGTGGGAAAAAATAACAGTACTCAAAGGGTTAATAATAATACCAAGGTAGGACACTCTCAGCGTATGATTTACAAGAAACAGAGATAATATATAAACTATCGGACGTCTCATAATCTACCTCAGACGATCACAAATGCCTTCAAATGATTGTTCCTCCAATGTGACCGGCCTGCAAACGTTACAAGTACCAAAATTTGGCAATAGGCCCTAATTTACTCCATGCACACATCGCATACTTGCCACGTATGCTATATATTTATAGTACTTAGCAATTTTTTAAATTCAAACATTACGCATTTGGTTCAGTATTTATGGTTGAGATGGCGGCCGACACATTAGGTTAGTACATCGAAAATCACTACTTCATGGTTTTTCTTGTCAGGTACGGCTCCTAGAAATCAGGATTAGACTCTAGTAAATTTACAGTAACTTATTTGTCACCAAATATCTCACACAGTCTCTATTGCAGAGAATTTCCAAGCTTTACGACGTTGGGTCAACTGTCCTTGTTGGTCATTGGGGCACGATGGAGCACGAAATTTTCGATCATCATGCATCGACCGTTCTCAGGCTTTAGTGCATGATGTATGGTGTTGAGGCTTTCTTTTCATTTATACTTCTTGCTCACCGTAGGCCCTGTCACAGGCGCTTGCCATCATGCTGTCGTGGGTGTTGAGTTTTAATAGTATATACATTGTAAATATATGTACTAGATTTTACAGCCGCGACAGCGTTACCACGGCAGTCTAGAGATGCTGTACGAGTGACATGTCGACAGTGTACAAAATTGCAATGTACTTTGCGTTCTGCATTACAGTTCTCAGAAGTTACCGTAGTGAAACGCTGGGCGTTGACCTAGTTTACAAAATGCGTTCAAGGCTGTACAGTACAGGAATTTGTAGGCCGCATGTCACGCTTGTGGAAATCAGGTTTTGAAAAGGAGGAAGTACTGTGGTGAAGAAACCCCAAGATGCCTAGTTCTCTCCCATAATGCCGTGTTTCCACCTTATTCATTGCTTTGCACTTGTCGTGTAAGTCCCGGTACCTCTTTACGGCAAATGTAAGATGGCGCAGCTCACGCACTTAGCCCAGGTGCGACTCGTGCGGTCGACTGGTCCTCCCTGTTTCTCGTTTGAAAATTACAGATCATAAACATCATATCCACATTCTTTTGCGTACTTAGAAGTGATATCTCTGGTCAGACGAACACACCATTGAATGTTCGTGGTCGCTTGCTGAAATATTCAATAAATATTTAGGGGTCGAAAGATAATTAAAATCATTAGCATTCCAATGGGATGAGCAAGTCCAAATTTCTGAAAACCGATCATCAGTCTTCACGTGGTGCTGTTTTGGTTTAAAATAAAATTAGGCCGTGGGAGTATTCGGCAACCGAGGTTTACTAAACTCAAAGTCTATAGTGAACAATGAGAGAGAGAGAGAGAGAGAGAGAGAGAGAGAGAGAGGGGGGAGGTTGTTGAGGTTTTATTACGTGCTCAGTCCCCCTCTACACACTGTGTTATACGGTTATGGTAATTGTAGTCTGTCCGAATGCCTAGTACAATCGTTCATTGCCAATGATACAGTTTACTGTTACTTTTAGCAGCTTTGGGCCCCGCCCCTGCTCCCATATGTAAATCACAGTGTTGTGGAGATTTGCTCATGCGCGTTGCTGCGGAAAATCACAGCATACACTGAGCAGTTGAGTAGTGCCCTGGAAAGTGCTCTGGTGGTCGCGTTGCATCACTATCGTTACGTCAAGAATACGGCAAAGTCCCTTTGAAGCTCTCTCAAAGTGGACGCATAATTTATAGTGGCTGTTGCAGATGATTTGCATATTCTTACTACTGGCTCCGTTTCGTTGTGGCCACCCGGACCACGGTCGTTCTCTAGGAATGCCGGGCCTCGTATCGTGTTTACTGAATTGAATCGACCACAGGCAGAGGAAACCCAAAATCGATCAATAACAATTTTAAGCGAAATCCACAAAGTCGTAATATAAATTGCGGGATAAGCTCAAGAAGGCTCACATTTTCCTTTGAATTCACCTGACGGCACTATGTGTGCTCTCTTCAACAGCCTGAATGTGATTGTATTACCTTTGATAAATGGTGTTTTGTGAATACAGTTGAATGACCACCTTTGACTCAAAACTTGTCGTGAAAGGGAACGAATTTGAAAGTAATTACATGGAAAAGACTCTGTAAGCAAATTTGCAATTCAGACAGCGAGAAGCTATTAATTGGCGAACTGGCCGCTTCACATGCGGACGAAGACACGGGCGATATACAAAGGGCAATGACCGCATATACCGACTTGCAGCGATTTCGAAGCTGTTATCCAATTGGTTGGCAGAATCGTACCGTTATAATGAAATAATACAAATAAACTCCCTAAGTTGCTGTGAATAGTAACAATCGACCAATCAGATATAACCTTGCAAACACGCTGCGAGTCAGCCGAAATTGTGTAAAGAGGACTCGAGGTTTTCACGTTGTTTTCATCTCATTCCACTTCCTTGATGTTAGGCCTACTGATATCCCATTTTCATGTGCTGAACTGAAATAAAAAAATGTTGAAACCATGCATGGGTGAAAATGCGTAATATATCAAGGATTAAAATGGTGCACTGGCAGTGCGTACTCGGAGGTTTGAAGCCCCTTGATATGATTCTCTTTAGCGAATGTCTTCGAGCTTGTAAATATGACCGGTAACTTGCAAAAAGTCACAAAATGGTGGTCGGGGTTTTTTTTGCGAAATAGCGGCTACCTGATGGCAATTGCAGTACGTCGACTTGAATTTAATTGGCAGTCAATTTTTCGACAGACACTTTGAATCCGATTATCTGTGGTTTATATATGTTCTGAGGCTCACAAGACCGCCATGCATCGTACTCTGCGCCGTATCAACATAAATTACTTTTTAAATGCGCACTCCCGTGGGGATAAAAATAAGCAGACGTCCGTGAGCGGCCCTCGTTCTTTATTAATGTTTTCAACATCGTTCCAATTACTCGGTAGGCCCTTGGGGATTATTAAACTCTCCGCTGTTTCCGAGTTGCCGAAAGGCAGACAGATAAGTGTGTCTGGCCCTACCGTCTGCGGTTTTGCACTGAATTGCTCTGTAATGGCACAAATCATTAGCGTCGGTCGACATCTTGCATCTCTGGTTTCCCGGGTCATCTTGTTGATCGTCTCACTGTTCTATTTTCATTTGACCTGAATATCATAAAATGTGGGTCTCTATAAAGAAGGGTCTCTATAAAGAAACTGCACGTTTGACACGCTTCCAAAAATGATAATTCAAGCACATTTAAAGCCGCCAACATTTAAATGCCGTTTCTTTTAATATTTCCAAAATTATCGTTTGATGCTAAGCGTTCAACTTCTCAACGCAACTTGTACTGTGTAGTTTTACATGTATGTCCGATGTTATCGTTTGCAGCTGAATCATTGGTCCGTGCCAGAACCGGGCGCCAATAACAAATTTTAATGTTGTAAGCAGTCGGGGTGTTTCAAACGTTCATTCGTTGATTTCAACATTTAGTAAGGCAGACGAGGAGAGAATCACAGAAAAATTGTGAATCTAATTATAGGTCACAGCAAATGTCCATTTTTCGAGGTAATGTTAGTGGTGTTTTAGCGAATAGCGAAGTGGTCACAAAATGTCAAGTAGCGTGCCCTGGATTATGCCCGAGCTAGGCAGAATTGATATAAAACGAGAGCCTGCACACCAACAAGAAAGCAGAGGTTGAACAACAAATTCCATGGTTACGCACATTCTTCATTGAAACATCGTCAAACGCCAAGCGACTTGTGGACTTGTTTACTCTCTGCCGTTCACAGTATAATCTGGTGTAAACTTTTCAACGCACATTTCTACTCAGAATGCGATGGACAGGCTTACCGCGACCCTGAAACACCAAACAGGCTTTTCGATTGTCGATGAAAAAACGCCTTTGTTGTCGTACGTAAGGCCTGATTCTTGCGAGCCAATCTCGGACAACAACACGTTGAAAACAGGATCACCAAGTCCAACCTATTTGCCGAACAACGGTGTCATTGTGCATGCTTGGGGTATAGTTTTCAAATCGCTCGAGCGAAAATATTTTATGAGGTAGGACCACAGTGGTGTTTTAAAAGGTTTCAGACACAATAAAAACATGATGTTGAAAGCGATCGCGGAGTTCAGTAAGCTCGACGCGATGCCACCAAAAGACGAAGTATGCGTTCGCACGATTTCCCAACGTTAGGTTTTCAGTAAATCCACCGACATGTTTAACAAGAATATTTACTCATCCTAATTTCCGAATCGTCCCAACTTCCACATAGTGACACCAGATCTAGGGAAATGTCAAAACACGGCCGCTGCACAGAGAGACTTTAGTGTAAGCTCATTTCGCTTGCGACACGATCACAAAGTTAACACACGTATACAGCAGTCTCCGCGAACATGTCGAAGGGTCTTTCCAGAACAACCGTGACGTCATCGACAGGTTAGAATGGGACATTGTTTGTTTGTTTGTTTGTAATTTTTGCCTGTTTTACACTACAAATATGCAGAATTGCGTGCATCGATAATTATGTGTCGGCGGCGGAGGAGTTAGTTACATGTATCTGTGCTAAATATAGTTTCTTTGTGTGTGTTGGTTCTTTTTAAGTTTATAACACCACGTTCCGTTTACAATTAATTGTCCCATATTGTTGTTTGGCACATCTGGTCTTTGCAAGATAAGACTGTCTTTTAAGTTTTGCTTTTATATACGCGCCGATGATAGAGAGAACAAAGGCTGTGCTGTAATAGCGATATCGATATTCGACACGGTGAATTTCTGTGGTTGACCTTACCAGTGAGGTCACGGCGTCCGGATGGCCGAGTCACCCCGCAGAGGTCGTGTGTGGGATCGCGAAAATTGCCCGTGTTTACCTAGGGTGTTTACTAAGTCGGCAGTGTGGACATGCAAACTCGAATGATTGCCATGACTGCTGTGATCGTGCTGGCATCTAACTTGCCAATGTTCGAACAACGACTTTTGCGCCACATCGACGAGCTGTTCAACTCGGCAGGCAGTAATAAAACTTTACACGATCAATCCCATGCTAGTGTCGTACTCTCTCGTTAAATGTACGAGTCTGTTACAGTAGTTCCTTATCTCAATTTTTCATCCTATAGCAATTAAAATATTATGATACTTTATACATATCCTTTTATGTTAACTCTGAGTTTCCGAAAATCAAAATCATAATTTTAAATCACATTTATTGAGAAAGGTAGAGTTGTTTCAGTAGCCTCCTATGTGAATTTCGTCGTTGCTTTATGAGTAATCGTAGTGTGTACTAAGACGTTTGTAAATAAATTTTGATGGATTCGATTCCCATAACTTGATTGTCAATTACGTTCCTGTAAACACTGTGTGTACAACGTTGCCAGCAATTGAAACCATGTCAGCATTTTTGTAAAGAAAATATTGGCGAGGTTTTGAAAGTTTGGATAAAATACAAAACTCAGTCTGGCATGCTTACATGGTGCCTTCGATAATTCAACTTGAAATCGCTCACGTAAGTACCCTGGCGACATATTCGAGACAGATACCACTACGACCCCAATTGCGACAAGAACTACCCTAGAAAACACCAACTGATCCTAGACGTTATTTCGCATTTTCCAAAAAGAATTCGAGAAAATTCTCTAAATATTACGTATTTTATGGGTCTTAACCAAAGGAAATGAGAAAAAAATCTTCCGACAACATACTCTGGTTCTGGAAGGCGTGTAACCGGAAACACAGGTTGTATTTTATTTGGCGCTAGTGGATAGCATAACAGTCGATGGTATTCGCTGACAGGATAGCAACCATGGCATTTTTAAAACTTCCTCATAAGTTGTACTTAGGACACACATGTCAGTCATTGCACACAATAACTCAGTCACACACGGTAGACAGTGGCCATAATAGAATGCAAAGGTCGGGCCACTGATTGTGTAGTTCACCAGATTTTTTACGGTCAAGCATCAAGATAATTATTGATGTATCAAATCCATGCACACGGCGTGCAACGACTGTCTCGTATTCTCGTATTGTTTCCTTGCGTCAAATGTCGAAGCAACTGAAGTTTTCAGCCCATAGTTTGGTAGTCTTAAGCGTATCTATTGACCAGGGGTTTCATTAAGATTTGAAGTAGGGGGCTAGAATGGAAAAGTAGGCGGCTTGCATCTGCCATGACCACAAAGCGGTCGTCGTCGGGAGGGTCCGGGAGGGGGTGTTCCCCCCCCCCCGGCCGAAGGCCGGAAACCCTGAAAAATGAGCTAAAATTTACTAACATTTACTTTACACAGCTTACAGTTACTTGAATTTCTAGTATTTTCAGGGGAATAGTCAGCAGTGTTCCATGGCAATTTGTGTTCATATCATAAAAGCCATTTTCCTAGGAGATTAGGCCTAAATATGATAATTCATAATTAAAAATGATAAAATGTGGTGATGTTGACGATAATTTGAACAAAGAAAACAAGTCTTTAGAGCCTCTATGCTTTAAGGAGGTAAACTTTAATAATTCACTATTAATAATTATTAATGATATAAATTCGATATGTAGATGATATTATACAGTGTTATATCTAGACAGGGGGATAGGGGATTCCCCCTCTGTTGCAATGTTGGCACCCCCAATTAATTTGTCAAGGGGACCACTC
>LD344728.1:172057-184835 GCA_001465055.1 Ptychodera flava | reverse complement strand
GAGGCAGACAGACAGACAGACAGACAGACATATGATGATGATGATGATGATGGTGATGACGACGACGACGACGATGATGATGATGATGATCGTTATGATGATGATGATGATGATGATGATGATGATGAAAAGTGACAGCCATTGTCCCTGTCAGGCAAGGTTTTGGTTAGCGAGGCCCACGGGCTTGATGGCATTGTAAATTATTGCTTCTTCTGACACAAACTTTCTTGCCTCCTTCACTTCACAGGTCTGTTCCTGATCATCGCCCTAATCGTCTTCCCAAGCATGTTTATGCAGGGCGACGTGGTGGCCTATCGAGGCAACTGGGAACTGGGCTGGTGTTACGGGGTAGCTTGGGGCGCCTGGTGCTTCCTCCTAGCCGGGGGCATACTCCTCCTGTGCGATGAAAACAAAGAGATATATCACGACGAGAGGGTGTATTACTCGGAGGCGTAGTGACTTTCTAGTGGGAGGGAGAGATGTTTAAGGGGAGGGGGAGGTGTTGAAATAGAATTCCTTGTCGGTGCGTCTCCCTGATCAGCGTTTCGCGACACCTTGGAGTGCTTCATCGGCCGTTGTAGCCGGCGTAATTAAGAGGAAAATGAGAGCATGCGCAGAACTGATAACCATAGTATTGAAAATTCATGATTTCCATCCTGATTCCAACGGAGAACGCGATACAACTCATTGAAGATTTGTGATCAGTTTTTCGTTTCTGTCGTCTGCAGAAAATTGGAGGACCACGCGAGCGCTAAAATAAAAACAAAGTCTCGACGCTGCAACTCAAGCTTTTAGCAATTTGTCATCGCGACGATTGAAGCTAAGATTCTTCAAAATAATGACAAGCAATTGCAAAATGTCGTCTCTGTTGTACTAGTAGCTAACCATTTTCCAGATAATTTAATTGGTTTGATAACTTTTCTAAAAGACTGTAAATTCAAAGCTATATTTTGTCTTTACCCATGATGGTCAAATTTCAAAGATACTGTTAAGATTTTAGCCCTTTCGGACGATATGTACGGTAATTTTTATGTCGGTCAAACATCCGCGTATAGTTTATATTGTAAGTTTTATTTAATGCTGTGTTTAGCATTTGTAATGTAACAGATTTCATTTAGTGCAGTTTTGTGGTTCAAAAGAGAAACGGACAGTCGCTAAGACAGATTTCATTAGCATATTTATTCAGTTAGCGCTCATCTTAGTTTTAGGGACGTGATAAAGTAGTGTATCGAAAGTTTTTATTTCATTGTGATTTAAGGTAGTATGCGCTTCGAAAGTGAAAGACTTAAACTTTTGCTCAAAATTCCCTGAATGAAACTTTGAACCATTCTCTTCCAGAATCAACGATAAAAGTCAGGGGTCACCGTGCAAAGTTTGGAACTATCGAAACAAATTACCAAACATTTTGCGATATTTGACATTAAAAATGGCCGCCATCCCTGTGTTAACTCTATTTGGGGGACATTAAATGTCGGATTTTTTAAAAACTAAGAAGAGTGAAAGTTTTTCTTTCTCCAAGAGCTTTAAAATGAGCCCCAACAAGTGGTAGATCAGAAAGGAATTGTAGAAATTTGAGAGTCCAAATATCTGTCACCGAGGCGCGTTCTACCTTAATAGGCGGATCATCGCTTGAAAAAATGCAACGCGCAGAGTTGATTGCGTGATACTCAGTTTCCGACTCTTATCCAAAATTCGTTTCCTTGGCATAGTCGCAGAATTGTTTTGAGCCGCGCGGGGGCGCATTTTGGCAAGTTGCGAGTTGTTTTCACCGTCATCATTATTGTTTTCGTTTGTTGTCTAGCAATGTCTGATCAAATCGAGTAAAACCTGTCCGTTATGGACTTGGCGGCCATTTATTTAGCTCGGTGAGAACGACTCCAATTTTGACTTGAGATTACAATTTTTAAAAACGTTGACGGCGTCGAATCACAACTCTGATCGACTGCGCAGCCGCAGATTTTGGACATTTTATGAGTGATCTAAGTTCAATTATGATAGAGCAGTAAAATACAAGTCGCACCATTATTTCAACAACGGTTCACTTTCTTTTACAGACAAGTTTATTCCACTAGTTAAAGGGAAAGCGTCGTCGGAACAGCGCCCGTACGTGTTTCTTGTTTTACAAACAATATATTTCGTGCTCGATATCTAGGTGCACCTCATAATCATAGCTGCAACATTTAAATTGTACGATGTAGATTATGACAGACGTGTTTTAACTTTCATCAATCGCGATCGTACCTTGGATACAGTGTTTACATTTGTCATATATGACCCTTACGTCCTTTGAGCGCAGTTCCGACGACTGTATCCCTTCAGGTTAATATTTTCACTGATGTACATTTCCCTAGGTATTTTATTGTAATATTATGAAGATAGAATATAATGATAACATATACAACCTTACTCGTACCACATAGAGGGACTGTGCTCGTACGTTTCTGAGTTTGTAAGTTTCACATTTAGACTATTCCAAATAGTTTGACCTCAAAAAAGTGAGGTCAATATTTTAAGAGATATGAATATGAGGACGAGCTACTTTTCATTTTTACAATCTTATGAATCTCATGAGTCTTCAGAGAAACTTCGTTATCATGACAGTCTGCTTTTGACATGGATGATTCCGAAACAAAGAGGCATTTGCCAGTTTTGTCTTTATTATAAGTTTTTATATTCAGCTCACAGATCAGTGTAATTTGTGCTGTTGATATTTCTGTCAGAACATAGCAAGATTTTGGCTTCATTTTAATAAAACAAATTTGCAGTAAGTATTTTGCTGTACATTTTCAATCGTGAACGTTTGGTATGTATGTATGTATGTATGTATGTATGTATGTATGTATGTATGTATGTATGTATGTATGTATGTATATTGGTATATATGTTATGTATGCATATGTGCAGGTAGGCAGGTGGGTAGCGCTGTATTTTCTTTTTCTAATCCATTCGCACGCAAAATTCAAGATGCGATTTACAGAAATGAATAAGAAGACGTGATCGCAATGGGATGCTCGTAATTCTTAATCACTTCTAAGGCACGCATTTTAAAATTGCGTGTGGTTTGTTTGAAGTTTTTCGGGTTTGAAACTTTGCAATTCTTTTAAAGTTCCAGTAATTGAGATATACCAGGTTAATTGAGCAGGCAAGAAAGTGCTGCTATACCGTGGACATCCGCCAAAGACGCCCTCTACCGATATAATTTCGAATTGAAATGTATGAAAGGCATTAAGCTTCAGCGCCATGAGCACGGGTCAGTTTGAGTGAAGCGAAACTAAGGATCTCACATTATGTTTACATTTGCTTCAACTGTTGAGCAATAACTTTGAAACTGGTTCATTCAAGCACAAACTTTAAAAAAATACCTTGCGCGTACGATGTTCTGCAAAAGCTCAGTTGTCGTTTTTTCCCTCTTCGTACACTAGCAAGTTGAGGGCACATTTTGATGGCCTAGTGCAAAAAGGGCGTAACTCACTTTTTCAACAAACTGAGTTAGGAAGGAATAAACGTTTTAAAAGCCTCTAACTCTACCATTCAATTTATTTGTAGTTAATGGTTTTGTTGGTAAAGAGCAATATCATAGATTTATTAAATGTCATAAGTGGAATGTTATAAGTATGCAATCATATATGTACATTTAAAAAATATGGCGCACTGATTTTCTTGTGTAAAAGGGTCGTAACTCAAGTAACGTCCCTATGGCAACATGAGTTATATTGACTTTTTTACTCAAAAAATTCACAAAAGATGCAGGTAAATTCCTTAACAAGTAAAACACTCAATTTGACCAAAACATGAGTTACGCCACTGTTGAACTGGGCCATCGAATTTTGACGTCAGCGTTCCGGACCTGTCGTCGAATTTCTATTCTTCCTCAAAGCAATGTGCCATTTCGAAATGGCAGCCTATTACAAATAAGGCTTGTTATTTTACATTTTTATCTCTGGCAATTTTTCAGTCTGTTACGTAAATCGCCTCGTGGGGACACACTCCTGAAATGCCACGAAGATTAGAACACGAAAGGGCAATGTATTAATTATTCACCGTTTCAATCCCACGAATTCCCTGTAGACGCAACCGGTTTGAGTAAATAAACATTTTTACATGATAGTACTGTGGCTCTTTCACGGTCTAGCGGGAATGAAGTCTATTATAGGTGGGTATACGTGTATTGTATCTGTTAATTCACTAATTTCTGATGATTTTGCGGAATGGGAATTTCAAATTAAACTGATGATGACACTTGAAACTCTCTCTCTCTCTCTCTCTCTCTCTCTCTCTCTCTCTCTCTCTCTCTCTCTCTCTCATGCACACACAAACACAAATAAACAAGCAAACAAACAAACAAGCGCAGTGTTCAAGAACCTGAGGTCCCTGTAAATGGGGCATTTCTACGTGGTAGAGATATACTCGATGGCGCATTTAGAGTTTCCTTGTAGTTCCTAATTACTCATGAATAAGGAAAAATATTTTCTGAGCAGAGTGCAAGAGTAAACAGGTATACGGAGTACCTATCGTGTTAACTACAAATTTCTTTGACGTAATCGAGTTAGTGTATTCGTCGGTATATCTTGTTGTTTAATTACATATATGCAATGTGGCTAAGTGCTAACAGACACAAAAAACATCCCCGCCATTGCTTTCCCAGAGATTATATTTACTGATGGTCCATGAAATCCTAGAATGCAGATTCCTGAAGCCAGCGGGAAGATCGTTAATAAAAAACTGAAGGAAAGAGGGCCCAGAATTGAGCCCGGCTGAGGGACAGCAAGATTAAGTAGAAGAGCGTCTCTCAGGGTCCATTAAAGCTAAATGACTATAATATGACGCAAGAATGAGTACAGTTTTGTCTTAATATCCATATATTATGAGTATTTGTAACAATATATTATGACTGGCAAGGTCAAACAATCTCCTGAAGTCGAATAATATTTTTGCATTTATAATTAAGGACTTTCTTTCTCTGTTGTTCACATTATAAGTATGATTTAGCCTTTTTGTATTTATCTCCTATTTTAATTGCTAAATCTATATCTTCATTCCACCATTCTGGAATTGTGGGATACGTGACACGGTTTTTTTTCCTAACTGGTGCATGTTTAATAGTCACCGAGATATAATTTATTCCACGTGTCATGCTTATCCAGTAATTTCTAACGAGTTACTACTATGAGAATCGCGGCGTTTAAGAATTACCCGTCATTGAGCTTTAATTTGACCGGTACTGCATCTCAACATTGAATTGTACGTTAAAAGTTGTTTAATAGTTAGTTTCAGTGATGTTGCCAGTTAGCACGCCGCTGACTTCATCTTATGCGCCGCCTACGTTTGGGTGTTTATTCTTAGCTATAACGCCGACTTCCCTGAAACAGCAAAGCCTCTTACTTTATATCGTCTTAAAGTTTCTCTCTAGTTATCTTTTTTTACAATTTGTTGTCTCTTAAGCTTCTTTTGCCCCGCAACAAATCCAATTCTGCAGAGAATGCGAAACCACTTTTCATACGTTATGGCAAAACTGCTTCAGACGTATAGATTAGCAAACGACCCAGGCCCTCGTGGGAAAAAATCGAAGTCCCTACTTTTAGTTTAGAGTCTCCAAATAGTTCACAAAAGCCTTAATCCCCTCAGCTTAATTTGAAACAAGCCACGTATAAATTGATCGAATACATGGTAGCATTCGTTTTATCTATCGTGTAATGACCCCACAGCACCAACAATCCGACAAGCGACGGTATATGCACGCAAACTAATTTTTATTTATAAAAGAATTTTGTCGCGTTATGAAACGAAAACTTCAATCCAATGCATGAAGTTTGTTTCGAGGCTTTCCAATTTACTTTTATGCCGTGACCGCTTTCAACCAAAGATTTTTCAGGACAAATCACTTAATATTGTAAATTAATTTTCATGGAATTAAAGCGGTAAGCCTTAAAGGCAAACTCGGCGAAGTAGAACCAGTTTTTTAATGGGACAGAGAAGAATTAATATTATTCTCCAGTTTATATTACAGCGCAATTGTATTACTGTTTCACCACTATATCGAAAATTCAGGATATTAATACAGGTATGTGATGAAGAAAAATAAAATCGTTCTACACTCAGCCTTTGCGGGCGCTCAGCACTATATTCCGATACGAAAAACTGAATAGTTCAACAGTATAACTGAAGCAAATTTGGTGTTATGAGCAAAATAGCACAGGACGTAACCGTTAGCTTGGCTCTTTCTGACGGAGACTGGAGGCTCAGAGGTGGTCGTAAAATTTGACAATCGAGTGTGAGGTGTGTGTGCAGTTCAAATTGATCAACTCTACATTACTCTGGTCATAACATTGATCAACTCGAAAAAAAGCTTAATGTGTTTATCTGGGGCAATAATTTCAAGGGAGATATCTGAAAAACGTATATGACTGTCACATTTAACAGTAAATTTTCTGTCAACGACAGCTGGCTTTCAAGACTCGCATTTGTGCTGGAATGACAACAACAGTCATGAATACGGGCATGCCACAGACAAAAACTTTAATGCAATTTTTGCTACTGCATATGAAAACAAGATAAATCCCAGAGATTTACTTACCAACACATTTACGATTCTAGAAGCACTTATGATCCAGTGAGCTGATGGATTCAGAGAATTTTCTTACAATCAACATCGAGAGAATTAACAGCTAGGGAGACTTAAATTTATTGTCCCTAGGAGAGATTGATTAAGAGTGATAGATATCGAGTGAATTTCTCACTAATCTTTTCTTGCTTTGAAGCCTCACTTGATGGACTACCATCATCTGGTGCAGTGTTTACATTTCCGATTATGAGTTCACACAATTTCAAGCTAGGCTTAATGTAGATTCTGCTTCGATGGCTATTAGGGACGATAACAGCATGTAAACTTTGCTATTATTGGCTTTTTGGTGGGCTTGAAGGAAAACGCAGTGCCGCGGAGCTTCTCGTTCAAGCGTGTCTAATCTGTCAGTGTTGAAGCTGACGCTGTATGAGTTGGCATGGACTCATATCAGGCCGTGTTTCATAGACTGTGTTGCCAACGCGAATTCAGGTCTCGTCCTAAATTCACGCGTCAACTGCTGTGACAACTGGAAAGTAAAGAGTACCTTTGCACTCCGTGTGCACTTCACAACTTTTTTTTTTCATTTTCCCCCTGAAATACCGTCCGTGTTAGTATCAATTATGACAGGCATCGATGGAAATCAATCGTATACTTCGATTCTGTCTGGAAATAGAGCGAAAAGACAAGGCACATTAAGAGCATTGCAAGTAAAATTATCACCGACTTGCCTCTGTGAAATTTGTAAATTTAATTTTTCCAAAAGAGTTAACACTGACAGGGAATGTCGGCCATTTTGCATTTCACGTCTTGCTAAATTTTGTCACATCACCATGATCAGAGAGAGTCGAGTCAGTCATAATATGTTGGAAAACTTCCTTTAATGCGGGCATTAGAACCATTATATTTGACGCTTGGCAGAGCATAGGTGGTAGCGCGCCCTCACACAAATCAAGAGCGAGGCAGCTGCGGTTGTCTGTAAACAGTCAAAATGTGAACAACTGACTTGTGTTGGTTCAAACGTTCATTGAGCGTTTTGCGCAGCATTTTCAGCACAGTCAGTACACTTTGGTTTCACTCTTCGCTGTATAGCCAGAGTCTGACATTGTGTCCGCACAAGACAAGTGACACACACAAATTAGACAATGTCATTGCCATTGAAAGCTAGGTTTTTTCCCGCGTTGTATGTGAATTCAGGGGAAAAGTTGACGATTTTATAGAAAATGACACAACATTGGGTCGTGGTCAATAGAAATTTTATTCCCCAATAGCGATTATATGTCGCGCGAGAAACTGGCGAGTCGCCATCCCATATTATGCGATGTTCTGCAATTTCAATTGCAACATCGGTTGTGTAATGTCCAAATAATTCGTGCAAGTGTGATTACCAAAACTATTAACACCAACATGTCGAATATACGTAATCAATTATGCATGTCATTTGCAGTGGTGTCACTTAGGACAATATATATTGGATATTTTGAGGGCAGTTACGTACAGGACCTTCCAGGAGGCGAGAAGGAAATTAAGAATTTATCTTATGTCTATTATAAATTTTTGATGTAATAAGCGGTGTTTTATTTTAATACCGTAGTTGAAAATTTGAAAAAGGTTTCTATGGTAAGCGCAGCTGGAGCACATCATCAATTATATAAATTTAACAAACCATTCACGTATCAACCGTGCACATCTATTTGTATAAGTAGATCTGCACCCAGGTCCACAGGTTCTCACCCTCAGGTACTGCTCCGACAACCCCCCGAGTGACATATTGGAATGTTCTCAAACGGTGTCCCGCTGGCGAACTTTCACCTCGCTAAAATAGCTCAGTAGTGCTTCACGCTTCAGGCGCTCACAAACAATCTCCACCGCGGCAGGACAGCAGTTCGTCGTCGGAGCGCTCGACAGAGAAACCAGACGCAGTGGGACCACAGCCGACAAAACAGAAGCGGGGAACCCCGAGGAAAATTCCGCATCGGGAAGTTAGGGACACGCGTTCTCGTATCATGCGGCTAGACGTTGCAGACCTTCACTGTCCGGGATAGGGATTACAGCAAGACCGATCAGGGGTAATTGTACACGCGGACGAGGCAGCTACTGAGGTTTCCATCAATCGGCCAAGCTATTTCCCCATATAGACGTAAACAGACACCCTCTGCTTTTAATGCAATACAGTTTGCAGGCATTTCCCATGGCGTCCGTCATCGAGATACTGAACTCACTGTTTTTTCTCAGTACATGCCTTATAACTTACGTTCAACTGATTTTTGCAGGTAAGTCTCTCACTCAGCCTCGTTTCTCTTTTATACTTGCTTAAAAACTACAGGTGTTCGACCACTCACGTACATTTACAGATCTTGTTCCAACAAAAAGCTGTTTCCCGATCCTTTAAAATCGTCGGACGGAACGTTTATGTAACTTTTCTGTTTGTATTGCCGGGACAGTTTCCCCGCCAAGACAGTCACTCGATATACGGGACCGCGCTCAATAATAAACGCGTCATATTTTTGTGAACTGAAAACAATGGTTCGCGCATCCAGAAGGTTCGGCACACCGCGTTCGTTCCTTTACATAACGGCCGGTATTTCAGTTATGTCGCTGCTGAAAGCGATATGAAACTGGCAATGTGGTAAGACGGACGTTTTTCTCATATCGTCGTGCGGAAATCAAGGAGAATTGTTTAGATCGCCCCGGGCACGTTTTAATAAGATACTGAAGGAGAGAGATGAGTTTGAGCATGCAGTGAGGTATAGCCCACTCATACTGATCAACGATTCTCTCGGGCTATGTTCTAAACTAGCTGGCGACACGGCCGCTGCTTTCGCCTCCGCAACACACGCATACTGAACACGTCACTATGGACAACCAGCGATGAATTGCAATGAACATCATGTCCGCTGTCTTTATCAGTCTGCCGAGAAGAAAAAAGATGTCAAGAATTCGATCTGAGGGGCGGATGATTGGGTCCGGAGGAGATCAGCAGCGACCCCGCGTAGAAAAAAGATTCTAGCTCGGTGGCGATGAAGACGTCAGCAACGCTAGCACATCCGGACAACGTTGACGGTCATGTCACGGGATTTCCGTCAACTTGTTGAAATCCATGTGACGAGCTCAATAATTGTGATTTACGTCACGTTCCCACAGCCTGAGCGCATTACCTCATTGCCTAGGACGTCAAAATAAATCACACTTCACCCCCGTTGCCGGGGGATTAACATTATATATTGCCCTCCTAATGAATATTGACCTGTACAACAGTCCCCAAAGAGCAGCTTGTATTCCGAAGCGTCATAATTAGTTTTTATCTCTGATATAATTAATTTTCATAAGGGGTTTGTATTGCATATACACGATGCATACTTGACCCGCCCTTGTACTAGTAATTTCTTTACACAGCGAAGTCCCATTTGCGACGAATTTTCTGCATTCTCCCTCGATTCGCAAGCCATGCGCAGAGAAACGGAAATCGATTCGCGGTATCTTATGATTAGATCTGTGCCAATATCTGCGCCACAGAGCTCAAGTAATGTAGACACTTTATCGGGGACGCTGGGGACGTTGAAAACCTTGAGTATATGTATCGCTGCCGTTGGCGGCAACCGTCTTCTTTCGAAATTAAGGTAGTCCTCGCCTCGTAAGTGAAAGACTTAAACTTTTGCTCAGACTTTCCTCAATAAAACTTTAAACCATTCTCTTGCCAAAATTAGAGAATAAAAATCGGGCAAATTTTGGTTCCATGAAAACGAATCATCAAATATTCCCCGACACATCAAGTTCAAAATGGCCGCCATGCCTGTGTTAACTCTATGGGGGGAAATTTTCGATTTTCACAAAAATGAACTTTATTAACTCCATGAGCTTTAAAATGAGCACCCAAAAGCGATAGATGAAAATAGCATCATAAAGTTTTGAGAGTCCAAATGTCTGTCCCCGAGGCGCAATCTACCTTAACACACTATTTCTGAACACATATACAAGAACACCGTGACAACACAGGTTACAAAGACATATCTCTCTGTCTCCGGTACGCGTGGGTCGTATTCTCTCTCTACCCCATTCTCGCTTGAAGAAATTGTATATTTCAGATTCATTAAATTCTTCATGTGTGACAGTTTCCTCATCATCTTATTCTAGGGACGTAAAGTTAGAGAACCTTGAAAATAATTCCTTGAAATATTAGACATGGGCGGGTACGTGCTCTGCAACTTTATGCGAGGGATATTTTTGTCTTCTTTTGTGCATTTAGCCCCATGCTGAGTCCATCGCCGAACGTGGCTAAGAATCGAAGTCTTTTCACGTACCACAGCGATAGGCCCTCGTGTCTCGTTTCCATACAAGACGCGACCTTTCAGCTCGTTCTGGCCGCGCCCTGTAGCCTACCACCCACAAGATTACGACTTAAGTGGCAACAGTTGTGTTTTCCCATGGAAAAGTGTCAAGGAACTAACCAGTGATCGGGAATTTTCCTCCATGGGCGGTTTATCTCCTTTCCCTCACTTCTGCGGCTGGAAACCAGGTTACTTCAGCAATTCAGAGCATGTCGAAGATTAATCGTTATTTTTATCGAGAAATCGCACATTTCTATTAAAATCGAGAGCACATCTGCGACATGTCAAGCGTTGAAGCTTAAAGATTTACGCGAACTAATGTACTATTATTGCATCCTTCATATGAGCTGGACCCATAATTCACATTGCATCGAGCTCAATATGCGATCTGAAGAAATTAAGTACATATTTCAAAATCATAAGGTTAGATTTCGTTTACGATTACACATCGACATTTCCAGTTGAAGGACATGTTTGATGAAATATTAATGGTACGTGTGTAGAAACATATACAAGACATATGATTGTACAGTGATAGATACATCAACAACAAGAAAACGTATATAGATAGCACAATAGCACATACATACATACATACATACATACATACATACATACATACATACATACATACATACATACATACATACATACATACATACATACATACATACATACATACATATCCAAAGTTCATACATTTGAAGGTATATTCTGATGCCATGTATGTGCGTCAGTCATATCACGTCACTGGATTCTCATCTGTATGAACTAGGGTATAGTTTCGGTTCTCACACCTTTGACCAAAGCTATGTGACATTGAGCAAATTCACCTTGTATTTCAAAGTTGGATACCTTTTCAAAGTGTTCAGTGTGTGTCAGGACGTTTTACGTCATACAAGATTAATTTACCACTTAAAGTTAAAGTCATCATTCTCAAAACGCCAGGTTGTGTAAGGGACGTTTGCTGAAATGCTGTTTCGTTGAAGGAATCATACAAATATTGCAGATGGCGCGAAAAAAGTGTAGAACAAATGTTTTACAATGGACTGCTCTACACCGTTTAAGATTGTGTCCCAGAATCTTTAAGTGATCCTCGAACCATAATGCTGCGATTTTTATTAAATTGCAAAGTCCCCCCATTGTCTCCGATGTCAGTAATGACGGCCATTACGCATAACAACCGACGTTTATTATCCGTCTGTGGAGGACGCAGGAGGAAAATTATAGTTTCTAGGAGATTCATTGTGGATTTTTCCCGTTATATATTGTCGTCTGCGTCCGGATATTCAGCGGCTGGTCAGGCCTGATGGTAATTAAGTTCTAAACCGCCTGTTTTTGTGCAGAAACTGGTGTCTTGTAATTGAATTATGATGAACTAATAATGGACAAAACAGAAGGTCGTGTATGATGCAGACGTGACGGAGTGCATTGTTACTGTCGGGACGGAAACATAATGAGATTTCTTAAGTGGCGACCAGTCGTTCAGGCAACGTCATCGAGCCGCCGTTTAGGCAGCTCTGAGCGAGCAGGCATAGGCTAGCCGTGCAGGTTTCTCCGTGCGCTCGCTGCAGTGTTCCGATGACTTCGTCCGTTCCTTTGGTAACATGACGCACTGAGTGCAGTAACCATGGCGATTGTTCCATCACTGACTGCATGCGAAAATATCACACGGGAAAATGAAGAATCTGGAGGGTGAATTCTGAAAACTGTTTGGTTTCCTGCAGTGCAACATATCCCATTTCTTTCGTCAAATTAAAACAATCCGAGGTTACCTTTTTCAACTTTAATAACCTTCAGCTTCATTAATTGGTAGATGTGTATATATATATATATATATATATATATATATATATATATATATATATATATATATATATATATATATATA
>LD344728.1:156777-170687 GCA_001465055.1 Ptychodera flava | reverse complement strand
AAAAAAAAGGTTTGTTAAATTTTAACTTTCCAGGATGAACTTAATTCAGTTTTGGAATGTGATGAAATCTACATTGGCAAATGTTTGTTGCTATTTTTCTCATTTATCAAAACACTTGTTTCTTCTAACGCCATCACTACCGTATTATTTGGCATTGGAAATCGGACATGTTGGCACTTTCAGTGTTAACGTTCATTAGCCTGTAATAAAATAGTAACATATTTGATCAAAGCCTATAATCGGTATAGGTGCAAATTACTCCAGTGTTTGCTACCAGGTTACATAACGGAATTCATATCCGGTGTTTCTGCGTTCTTCCCATTCATATAAGCTGATAGTAGAGAAACCTCCTCAGATACCTGTGTTGATAGAGAAGAGCCGACAATTTTCTCACATCCGTTTCACTTGTCTTTCAATGTAATTTTTGAGTGCTATGCAGCAATTCTATTGATTGTTCTTTTCAGTCCAAACTAATGGCGGGGCTAGATCGGGCGTAAGGTCGCCTGTATGATATTTTCATTATTTTATTTCTCTAAAATATACATATTTTATACTGCTCCTCAAAGTATGTTGATATACATTGTACCAGGCTTGCATATGCAGTACACTTTGTGTGCATGTGTTCAATATGCAATATTACTGCTTTGTGCACGTGTTCAATTAGACTCTCCACAGTCGCTGTGCCTTGTTTTGTGCGCGCCAAAGTTGGGCCTGCATTCGAAGGCTACGCTGTGCAGCTGTGAGCACGCGCTGCCAGACACAGCGACTGTCGGTTCTTGCAAGTATATGAATATTCATAAGGACAGTGACGTCAAAAGAAACACCTATCTAACGGGGTGGAGAGAATATCTACTAGTAGCTGGTAGATCAATATACGCGGTATGTTTTTATTTTTTATTTTAAATTTTATTTGGCTATGGTACTTGTCATTTTTGTTTTGATTAACGGGTGTGTGGAGTTCTATAAAGTACCCGGATCAGGCAGAAATCCGACCGGTCGCTTGCAAGAACGTCCAGACCCTGGGATTCGCGTCGCGTCTCTGAAGGGCGCGCGCGTGCAACTGACTGACACTGGGAAGAACGCGAATCGCAGGGTCTCTGCCAGACTAGTGTTCAATATGCAATATTACTGCTGTGTGCACATGTTCAATATGCAATATTACTGCTGTGTGCACGTGTACAATATGCAATATTATTCCTTACAAAATTTTAATACGTTCATGTCCCGATTAAAAGTCGATCGCTAACAATAATATTGGTCAACACAAGCGTGTGGACTATATCTACAGGTTGATCACCACGCACTCCCATCATGATTTCGAGAGTAGAACTTGAAAACATTTTTTTTCCTATACAGACTGAGTCTGGCGATTAATAACAACAAAACTTATAGAAAGAATTTAATTGGGAAAGCGGGGACGCTAACAGAAGGTGATAACGACAACATCAGTTGGATCGAACGCGTAAATATGTTAATTGAAACGTTCACAGTTTTATCTCACTTTGATCCGAGGACAGCCGCCCGATGCACGCGAATCAGCCGAACAAAGCCGTGGATCGATTAGCCGGTTAAATGAAATGGACATTTCAATCGGTCAAGCGTACACGCATGAAGGAAAGAACAAATATTTGCTTCATCGATTTTTGCCAGTCGTGTTTGTCCATCACAAAATGCTATCTTGTCACGCGAGTGCCCTACCCCCGTCCCAGTGGCATCATCAATCAGTCACGTGACTGATGTACAATGAAAGCTGTATTACTTTGTTCGCGGCATCAATATGATCGATTTCTCACACACTTACGGGGGTCATATTCTAACATTAAAGTGAGGTAATTGCAGATATGACCTTTACAACAATTCAAAGGCAGCGACAGGTTATCACTTTGCTTCTAAATATAGCTGTCAGCATGATTGAAATTATGATGACATTGTCAACAGGAGGCAGTTTTCGTACAACCGCCCACTCTACGTTGGGAAATTTACACGTACATAACCTTTCAGTGATCATTGTCGCCATTGTCCAGCGGCTTAATTGTGTCGCGAGAGCCTGTGTCAGGCGGGGTACGGCACGCCCGTAAAATGTCCCGTGAGCAATACGATTATTTTCCCCTACGAAAGGGGCTGAATCTGTTCACAAGCTACATAATCAATTTCCAAAGGAAGACCACAATTTATCAAATATTATATTGATTGTGTAATTTATTTCATCACTTGCACAGTGAACACAATAAATATTTATCTCTATTTATTGAAAACAGAATAACATTAACCTACACTCTGTACATCTTCATTTGTTTGTCATTATTGAATGTCGACATCATCAATGTAATCAGTGCTTTATGCATTCTGACGTTGTTTATGCTGGTCTGTGCCACGTAGAGCTGGTACAGGTTAATCGACAGCAAAAATGCGAATAAGTATAATTCATTAGGGTTCCGCAGTCATACAATCGCAACAGAGTTCACAATCAACGCTTGTTCCGGCAATCATGGTGCTGGTACCTTTACCCAAGCAACACTTGAGAGTCTTCTTTGTGTTAGGGTCTTTTTGTCCCAGCAAAGCCTCGTTTATTGACATTGAATATTCTGTGAACGCCCCCACACTCGCCCAGAGATATCTTCAAGAATAACGTATAGCGCAACTGAGAAAAGGCAGCTTTTTATCTATTGGAACGGCAGCTGGTAATTTTCCTGCCATTTAGGCCTACAGGCGATACATTACGACTACCTGTTACGTGTTCTTCAATACAGATAAAGATGACGGCAGATGCTTTTCTTTATAGAGCCAATTGCATAAAACACTGAGGCGCGCCTCCTTGGCCGATCCTGCCATCATTTCTGATATTGTGCCTTTATAACAGTTTTCCAAGAACCATACCATTTAAATGAACAACGTCTGATTCAATAGTTGAAATATCCGTTACCTTCTCTCATATAAAAACTATAGACAGTAGCGGCCCCTCTACTGTCTATGCTAAAATGTTCCCCTATTGGCATCCGCAGTTCCCTGACTGGCAGCTTAACACGTGGTTTGATAGTCTTGTAAACTGTCCTCTTAAGGCATAAGGTGCTGGTTAAATAGGGAACACGAACTCAATAATTGAGAAACTGTATACAAAGCAAGTAATCTAGAATATTGAAAAGTCGGAACGAAATATCTTCGTCTGCAAATTGCCCGAGGAAACACTTTCTCTATATAAGATTATTCTCACTTTCTGTTCGCTCACGATCCACTTCTACACACACAAAGAATGGTCGACATATCTGTTCTACTGGGAGGGGAAAGGTGCGATACTAATTTTAAAGAATCATTTTCCACCTCATTTTCCCTCCCTTCACTTTGCCGACTGAACACAATGCCTTAAAGTCGCCGCGAGGTGTTTGCACGATGAGCGAGCAATTATCCACCCAAGCGATGGTGATGCGATATCTTGTTGCCTAAAGCTCGAATTTCCGGGCACGTATACAGTTCGTGTATGAATATTTAAGTCTTTACCGCGTTTCAGAAATTATCGCGCGTTTTAGAACCCTCTCATTCTGTATTCCATAATAGATTTCCTCGAAAGCCTGTGTATGCCTGATCGATCATCATGTAATTTACTTTTGTAGATTAAATATTAATTTCATTTTTATTGCATTTTATACTCATCATTCATTTCGAATGAAAATAGCTCGCAACGTGCTTCCGAGAAATAGGGTACGATAGGTCCGGAACTTTGCCAGCTTGTATTGTCTACAATGACATAAAACGACAAACTTTTATGAATACATTCACTTTTGTTTTGAAAATGCTAAAACAGCCTGAGAAAACACTTTTACGGTCAAAATGTTAGGCGTTCTCGAAATATTGTTCACTCGGCCTGACGGTACTGTTTTTTGTTTGTTTGTTTTTTTTGTCTTTCTTTACTTAATTTGCTATAAATTTTGATTGCTTCATGTAACTTATGAACAGAAGCCCTAACTCGCCATAAAGAGTATGGTCTTATTCAGAAATGTACATGTCATGTGGGAGTGGACATTTGCATATCATTACATGGTTATTTTGAGGTCAAAGACCTTTCAAAAGGAGCAACGTATTACTCGTATGGCGGGAATTTGCTTGTGCTTAAATAAAAAGGTAGGGTAAGCGTGGTCATCAGAAACACATTCATTTCTGTTTTACCTAAGCACATGCGCAGTAAATATTTCTTTGGGACGAAAACACACTGAGATGGCTTGGGTTTTTTTCGTAAAATTTATTAATACTGTTAAATCGATCAGGCGACAGCTGCTGTAACTCAGCCATCTCATTCAACTGCGGGAGGGTTTCTCTTGTGTTTGCCAGATCACGACTTCACCAGATGTCAGTCACAAATCATGGACTTGCGTCTCTTGGCAATGTGCACATGTTGCTGTCAAGCTCGCGCGGTCTCGCTGAAATTTTAACGTCACTGTTCGTATTTTTTATTTATGCGCTATTCTAACACTCACTTTTACATTAATGTTCACTTCATTAAGATGGCATTAATTTTTCGCCGCGCTGTCAAAAAATGTTGCTAGGTTTAATCGTTCGAGTCCGTGTGAAATGGTACGGTTTCTCAAATAAATGTGGTAATGCGGGCAGCATGTCTTTGGTCATATACCACAAATACATAATTTTCAAAACTTTAAGGAACCATTCGACAGTCTTTCAATGCCTTTCTTTCTGGCGGTTACAGAGATTTTTCTTCATCCTATCGTTGCACAGCTGAACAGTCCTGGAAGTGCTCTGTACTCTATTGAATTGCAGCGTGCATCAACGTAACGCGACCGCGCGCTCATTGCTCACATGTTGTCAGTTCGTCAATTGAGCGGGTCAAAGGTTAGAGAATCTGCCTTGCTCCTCTTGTTAGACGAACAAATGTTTTTATTACATCTCCCAGTAGCGATTACAGCGACCACTTGCTGAAACTATAGACCCGTGGTAGCTTAACATGTCGGAACTATGCCAACAACTACTACCAATCTACTGTAACAACTTACCAAGTTACATTCAAGTTGCGACTATTTTTTTTCCTTGCAGTTTTTGACAGGATACTAAGGTATAAGAGGCGTGTCCAAACGAAAATAACAATTCCAAATGGTTTGCTTCCGTTTATTTGGGAGAAGTTCATTGACCTTTGCAACCTAGAGGTTTTGGCTAATTCACAAGAAAGTTACCATGACAATTGTCCCGACTTTTTTTACATGTTGTCTGCTTTCTTAGATATTTTGTCAATACACAAGCACAAGACTTAAACAGTTAGATCCTGCCTTCTAGAGAAGATAGAACAAAATATTGGAACTATAATGCAACGTTTTTTTCTAATAGCATGTTATGGCAGCAGCTTGTCGTATTTCACCATACGTGTTTTCAATCAAAGGAAATTTTATCCTTTAATTCGCTTCTGTATGTTACTATTAAAACAATCATCAATCAACGGAAACATGAGCAGCTAATTAACGTTGGTCCCTGATCCCAACGTTGACCTTTGACCCGTTAAACGCCCCGAGGACTAGGATCTAACTGGGTTCCACTGTCGTGTTCATTGGTCACGATCAATGTCTTCAAACATCCAATTTATTCTAATTTAACCCATTCGCATGAAAACATATGTGAATACGGCACAGACGGTGCGTTATCACAATCCAAAAATAAAACGCTTTTGTTCGTTACAGACCTGGTTTTAAACCGGGGGTGCTCAACATATCCTCCATCTCCGGGAGTCAGCAGTCCTTCTCAAAATGCTGTCAACAATGCAATTTGCATTAAGTCTTAAAGACATTTATTGATTAATTAATTAATCAATCAATTAATTAATTAATTAATTTATTTATTTGTTTGTTTGTTTGTTTGTTTATCTATCCATCTATCTATCAATTGTAAGTTGGATACTCTTTTATTATCCATATATGTCTCTACCCATTGATCAAACTATATGTCTAAACATTTAACTATTTATATATCTATCTATTTATCTTTATATTTTATATCTATTATTTATTCAATTTACTTAGTGTATATTTAAAAGAACGCCGCTAAAATAAAACCTAATCTGTTTTCACGAGATGCTTACATAAGCAGCCTTTGTATCACGCTCATAAATGACGTAACTGTTCTTTTGTTTTGGAAGAGGTATTACCATGGGATTAAACGGAATGCAAATTGCTCCAACCAATTAATTAAATCATTGGAAACCAAATGTTTACAAAGTGTGAATTTAATAGGTATAAATATAGAACAATGCTGGTGTACCACGTCAAGGAATATGTCCCATAAAGATTGCAGTACCATCAGAAATGCTATTTCTTTGGCTCACAGAACGTGTACCCGCTCAGTATCGTAAAAATTATTCAATGTTTAAAGGGCCTTGTTTTAATGTCAACCAGTTTTTTTAACTGCTCCGTGAAGCATTTGAGATACACAATACTCAGCTTGTCAGCTTAGCATATACATGTTGTTATTATTGATAAGTGAATTGTGGTCCGGACTGGAATTCAAATGTTAAATGATAACGGTGTATTTTACATGTTTTAGACGCTGTGCTGACAAGCTAGATAGCTGGTGCTCTGACATGCTCTTGGCAGTAGAACAAGAACTTGCCATTGACATACAATCGAAAATGAGTGAAAAAAAATCATGGAAAATTAAAGCTACTGGCCTTAAGGTAGTATGCGCCTCGAAAGTCAAAAGACTTTAACTTTTGCTCAAACTTTCTTTAAGGAATCTTTTAATCATTGTCAGGGGTCACCGTGCAAATTTTGGTACCAGAGAAACAAGATTTACCTATATTTAAAATTCAAAATGGCCGCAATTCCGGTGTTAACTCTATGGAGAATCGAAAAATAAAATTTTCGAATTTCGAAAAACTAAGCCAGTGAGAAATTTTCTTACACCAAAAGCTTTAAAATGAACCCCCACAAGTGGTAGATCAGAAGAGAATTGTAAAAGTTTGATAGTCAGAATATCTGTCCCCGAGGGGCGATCTACTTTAAGTGACATGATATTTGTATAATCATCGCATCTCTTCGCATTCCTTCTAAATGTCGATTCCGTTGCAATTTCTCTAAGTACTTCTCCGATACAAATATAAGATATCTACAGTAACTTCATTTTGACATGAATGATGGCGATCTGCAAAGCATCAATATTGAAGTAGCTGAAATTATAGTGAAATATGTAAATTGCTGGGCGATGCACCCGAAGGGGTCACGTGGATTTGCCGTTTCAAGTGCTGAGTGTCTAGTTAATCTCGAAGTTGATATGGTAAACGGCCGGGTGTGTAAGTTGGTATAGGGAGGCAAATACATTGTTGTGTCCGTGGTAGGGATGGGTGCATTTGCATAACTAGGTAACGCTAGAAGAGGTTGGTCGATTTGTAGATATTTAGCCAACAATAGAGGATCTGTTGTTTGGTTGATACATTTAAGTACTAGTAATGTATTTTTAGGTTAGTGTCGCTTTTGTACAGTAGACAGGTCAATATGGTCGTCAACTGTGTGAAAATCGTTTGTAAAGACAGTTGTAACCGGTTTATGGATTACCATATTGTTCAAAAGGCCCATATTTCCTCCGGAGGGTCATGGGCGTTACCAGCTTGGAAGTTAGAGAACGAATTGGTCAAGGCAGACTTTGCCATTTTGAGCGAAAAGACGGTCCGGAACAGATGCTTACTAGAATCACTTCTTAAATGTCTCTGGGAGACGATAACTATTATTTTATACGACATCTTCACAGATTTAAAGCGCCACGATGCGATGAGATGCGTTTCCGATACAGGCGCTTGGAGCCCACTTGTGTTAATTAATTTCAACATGTCAAGAACCGAAGTCAGGGGCACGACAGTGACCTATCACAAATAAATATATGTTCATTTTGCCGCGTGTAACACCTGGATTGCAAGTCTGACAATTGAAAATTTCATGCATTGAAACAATTTGCAGCTGTTCCCTTCTTTCCAAGTCAAACGTCTGAATTTTTTCCAATGATTTTATTTCAAAGCACACGCTTGTTAAGATTGTAGGTCAAAGTTCAAGGTCAACCTTAATTCCCACTGACGTCTCAGATATTCAATATTAGATACGCCATTAATATGATTGAGGAGGATTAATTGCTATCTTTAGGTCGACTTTTTTTCTTGCAAGGGGGACAAAAATTGCAGTATTTTATTTACCTATCTACAAGTCACCTGGTTATATTTTCACTATCGTATGGATCAGCTAAATGATAAGGTAATTACCGTCTGTTCTATATAATTGACGAGGAAATGATGGGGAAAATTGCATTTTATCGAGTGAAAGGCGGTTTTACCGCTGTAGTAAGCCGGTCTGTCTTTTCATCGTCACGAGGCGTCGCCCTTAACCAACAAACCTTTTAAAACAATATTTTTTTATCCAAGATGACATTAAAACCCTTCATACTAAATATTTTCAAAAGGCAGAGGATCTATAAAGTTTATTATGGTAGCAATAGTAGTTTACTTGAAGGATGAAGGAATACATATAAAAATCAATTTTAGTGAAAATCTTGATACAACTGTATGAAATTTAAAATGTCTTTTAATACTAGGATATATGTAGAAAAAACAGACAATTTTGTTTCGCTTTATCTATTCTCGCTCTTAAATGGCAGGGGTCGAAAGACTGACATTCAAAAACAGTGATTAAAATCATGATAAGCAAAAATTGAAATGTCTCTTTTTCAAAATGCATAGACCTTATCGTCAAACAAAACTGTCATGTTGTCATATTGTATTTAAAAAAGGAAATATGAGCATTTCACAAAATTGGAATGGAGTTCATTTCATTGAATGCTGAAAGCAGGAGAAAAATAAATCCAGGAAATCGGGTGATTTGCATAAATTTGCATAAATTCACACTGCTCGTCATGCTAAAAGGTGAGCCCAACAAATCTTTTTATCTTGGACTGATAAATAAATGAAAAATGTATGAATATTTGAAAAAGTGATTTTGAGCGAAATCCGCCGTGTTTGGTGCCGCGCCATCTAAAATGCCAGTCAACTGTGCTTACGAAATGTAATTATTTGGACAGGGACCATATTTCCTCAACTACGCCGACCTAACCAAGAAATGAACAGTACCAGTCTTAACATAGTCTTCAGATAATGCGCATTAAGATGTCCCTAGAGAAAGCTTGACTTTCTTAGGAGTATACTTTGTGTCTGAAACTTACAAGCAACACGATCACAACCTATCTGAATCGCTTTACGAATAGAAAACATGGCATATTAAGTTTATGCACCTTCTGTATCGTGTATTTTTCAGAGCTGTAGTCGTCGGATTTTTGTGGCTCATTTATGGCTCCGTTCGATGTAATTCACTACCTAGATATTAAAAGACGTCAACAAGGAACTTGCGGTATAGCGGTTCTGTCATGATGCACTGTTGACCAGGACCGTACTCAGGCTCTTCAGCAGCGGGAACGACATGATGAAAACACCTTACGAGAATGGGAACGATGAAAAGTGCCAGTAGTAATACATACCAATTTTCAATTTGTTAAATTTGTTTGTTTTTGGCTAAAATGTGCTTTTACTTAACTGCATTGCTCTAAAACTGCGAGCAAACAACAAAATTTGGACCAGAATTATAAAGTTTTGGAGTGTCACCTGTTTTATCTGTTATAATATATATATATGAGCAAACTATATACGTCTAGCTTGTAGTTCAGGTTACAGTGAAAATATGATTAATATTTTAACACGGGTTTATATATGTACTCTCTGAGCATTGGAGAATGGCAATACAGGCACAGCAGAAGCGATCAAAAATCGTGACGATTGAAAAATAAGTAGATTGAACGCCATTTGTGACGGTTTCAAATGAAATGATTGCACACACCATTTTGCCTTTGCGATGAGGAGCTAGTTAATATTCCTAGCCTGTGAATACGGAAATTGATAATCTGCAAAGGTGGACAATTTGTCAGTCGCAAGTCGCCACTGTCCTTCAACACGTTTACTCGGCCATGACTCCGAGCGAAGTCAGTGCGGACGGCAGCAGCTGTCAGCATGATTGAGTGACACGGTGCTGGACGCCGCGGAGATGCTATAGGGAGTGTTTTGACACTCGTGCTGTATCGACTCTATCTGCGTTGCGTCAGCTCAGAGCAATGGTAGAGCACAGAATTGCATGTATACCACCGACGTATTGACTAGGGGACGTCGGATCGGAAGTGTTAGGGACGTCTGCTGCGAGACGCGTGCCCGCGTGGGCGTCACAAATTGCAGTGTACCGAAACGAATGATAAGCGATAACAACGTGTGTTCTCAGCGGCGAGTTCAAACTGGTACAGCATAATGATATTACCACCAAATATTTGCCAACATGAAATATTCATTTCATGTCATAAAATATCACTTTCTGGTATTTGACTCATGTTTGACTGCAGTTTATGCCAAACTATTCATCAGAGAGCATTCACAAAGGGCACTGAGTAATTCTATCCTCCAAGGAAATCTATGATGTGCACCAGGCACTGAAACTGTTCAATCCCTGTGCCGCATGCACCTGCCATATGGAGTGGTTACTGCATAGACGAATAAACACAACATCCGTTAGAAAAAGATGACATAATTTATTTAAATTTTCTCTGATAATTCGAAATGTTCTCGACGTCTGGATATTCACATACAAAGTATACAAGAGACAGGCGGAACTTATTCCGAAGAGACGATGTCGAGGTTAAAGTTAGAAAATCATTCTTTTTTCATGAAAACATAGAGCACTTGCATATAATCATTCAGTGTACAAAAGGACGACGGTACATATCTGCAAAGTGTCAAAATTACTCCTTGCTGTGTGCAAAGAAATGATTTCATTTTTGACCTCTGGACACGATGGATTTTTCCGATTCCTAGATATTAACCCTTTCACCACCATGGTTTGTCCCAAATCCATTGTTTTCTATGGTATAGTTGGACCTGTATACAGGGAACTGGGGGTGAAAGGGTTAAACGTTGCCACAATATAAGGGAAGGCTGACATACTCATCTATATAAGAGTTGTGCTTGTACACAGTTGACCAGTATTTCATTATGTTTCAAGAAAACAAACAACACAAACTACTTTTCGTATTTTAAAAAAAAAATCATGAAAAAAAAATTGAAAAAGAGCAACTTTGTCCCTTTAAAGTCACTTGCATTGGTGATTCATGCAACGTAAAAATATCAACGCTTCAGGAACAAGGTCAAGTTTAACGACTTAACATTCATTAGACCCCTTGACGTGACATTCTAGCCTTAAAATACAAATTTTTAACATCTGGCGTGCAGTTGTTTTTTTTTAATGTGGATCAGCTGGTTAGAATCATATATATTCCACTCAGTAAGTTACAGAACACGTGACTATCAAGATCGATATCTAATGTTATTTTGTTAGAACACCATTGGAACTAATTTGGGATAATTGGATGGTGAGGTAATGTCGGTTTAATCTGCAAATGTAAGCTCATCTGCTTTTCTTTTTAAGTTACACACTTGTTTTTCTAAGTAATTTGTAATATTCCAACATTCACCTATTACATGTATATGGCATCTTACACTTTTGAGAAATTTGAAAAATATGAAGATCCAATTATCCCAAGCTGAGTTCCAATCGTGTTTCAGGTAGTTTAAGTCTTCTAAATAAGCTCCAACTTTCCACAAGAAAATTTCAATGAAGGTGTTTCAAAACCATGAGTAAAAAATTCGGGCGCCATCATGCAAATTTTCATACAAGAGAAACAAACACGTCACCCGAACTTTTACCGAGAATCGAAATTCAAAATGGCCGCCATCAACGTTTAACATCTAGGAAGAAAATTAAATTTAAGATATTCACACACAAAAACAGACGGTGAACATTTTATTTACTGTACAAGCTTCAAATGAGTCCCTACAGGCCTTGGAACTGATAAGTATTGTGAAAATTTTAAAGTCCGACTATCTGTCCCCGATGCGAATTCTACCTTTCCATGTTTGAAGTGTACACATTCTCCTCCTTGAGAGATGATTTGTGATGCATTCCTAAATCCATAACTATTTTTCCCTTCCTCGAGGGATCCAGAGTTGACTGTTAACGTATCAGTAACTGCAAATGTGTCCGCAGAGAATTCACGTTGACCTTTTTATGTGTTTGGTTCAGTTTTGTTTGCGTGTGTTATCTGCGAAAAATTTTGAAGTTCATAAATCAAGGGTATTGAGCGAGCAGGAAGTCAAGGTCTACTAGCTCATAGAGCGGTATGTGTGTATCATTGATTATGATTTAGCTCCGACGTGAAAGTCAAGCTGGCAAGTTGGTCACATCGACTGGGAAAATGACGATACAATCCCCCGGGGTGGCAGGTTTCTACCGTACAGTCCCCCGGGGTGGCAGGTTTCTACCGTGCAACCGTCGGGATCTGATTTAACCACCAGACACACGCAGGTAGCCAACGTTCAAATTATACAGTACAGATCTCCTTGGGTAGCCTTACTTTCTACATTAATTTCACCACCCAAGATAATTGCTTTCGGCGGGCACAGCTTGCTAGCTCGTTATCGAACCATCGGTTTCAAAAGCACCTTCCTGCAGGTAGACCCGGTTGTGTTAGTCAAACCAAGTCACGTAGCAAACGCTGATTTTGGCTAAATTGGCTCGGCGGGCCACCTATTCACCGTTTCTCAGTCCCGTACATCGCCATGGCTAGATTATACCAACCCACCCATGGAAAATTTCTTTAATGAGCTACTTGGCAATTTCGTTGGAAAAACCGGTCGCCCGATCACAGGGCTTTTAAATAAAGACACGTGCCCTTGCTGAAGCTTTCAACCACGCCTCTTACACTCATTACCTTGCCATCAACTGCGATATGTAACCTTGAAGTCAATCAAGTTGTCATCTGTTTGACAGAGACTGTGACTGAACACGATATATATTAATTTTAAAGCAAAAGTATGTAACTATCGGGAGTATGTATGTATGTATGTATGTATGTATGTATGTATGTATGTATGTATGTATGTATGTATATATCCACCCAACTATTTAATTCTCTCTCTCTCTCTCTCTCTCTCTCTCTCTCTCTCTGACATACGTCACGTAAATAAAATCATTTTATGCGGGTGCCTTCAACAACGAACATTCATTTCCGCAGTCATTCTTTACTATCCATGTCGAGTGTCGGAGCCCGGACCCTCGAGAGGCGTGCCTGATCGTAAAAACCAAAACATAAACGATAATTAATAAGGCTGCGCATGTTATAAATTTGTACTTGAACTTGCATCGTCAGAAAAACCACCCACTGCTCGTGTATAGCCAATTACATGTAAACTTGTACGTGTGTTTCATTCCGATCAAGGAATGCTCGTTCACAGTTAAAAACGACGTATTCTTCCGCCAACTTGGACGGTGAGGAAATTACCGTTGATAGCTATCTGAAATGTACAGAAGATTTGTACATTTCACGTAATTGTGTATATTACTTGCATACATCTTATTCGTACTGTTTTTCCGCCTTTTTTTTTGTACAATTGTTAAAAGTATGGTTCATGGAAGACTCAAGTGGTCTAAAATATTACAACCAAGGGGTCCATACCTTGGATATGTCTGTAGTTTGTACGTTTGAAAGTCTTCTCGTTAAAAGACTCCACACACGACAGTTTGATGTACATTGTAAGACACGTGGACCCTGAAGAATAAAAAAAAACATGCAAAAATAACGTAGGAATTAAAATAATCACATTTTAGAAGAAACTTAAAGTGGGAAAATCTACGCAAATACTTTTCATTCTAGATTTCTATGGAAATACTAGCCATAAATAATTAATATTGGGAGGAAAACTCAATATGTGTGTCAGCGCCTGTTGGCAGTACGCACAGCAGATGGTTCGGACAATTTATATCTCACAACTTTAATAATTGTCTCAATTATAT
>LD344728.1:119832-135647 GCA_001465055.1 Ptychodera flava | reverse complement strand
CATACATACATACATACATACATACATACATACGGTCAACTCACTGTCGTTCGAGATAAGCGTGATACACAGCTAAATTGAATTTTAACGATGTCATATATTTGACCTTATTTGTTTGTTAATCAGCAATTACGACCCAGTACTGAAAATACTGTTTTACATTGATGACCGCCCTTGCAGCACGAAAAATTCAATGAGTACGTAAGTGTGCCTGAATAAATATCTCCCTTACCTACCCTTCATGATTATATTCCCGTTTTCACTTGGACTGTCAGTCACAATCGGAATGTTCAGCGTGCTATAGAATAACGCTTAATCGCATTTATCGAATTTGATTTCTCTACAAGCTATAAACCTCAGAAAGGAATAGGTGAATATGTGAATACTATATTGACATTTCCATCTTAAAATTTTTATTCAGCTCAGACTAGATTTAGCTTCTGCCCCGTACTCAATAATTACCATTCGACTGAAATATTCATAAAGATTCTTGCACAGTAACAAAATGAAATATTGTGACTCTGCGTGATTAAAATCCTTGGTATGCAAAACTGCAGTTGAACGTAGGGACCGTGAGGTCTAAAGCCAAAAGCTTATTGACCCGGGTCTGAGAACGCGGAATCTCATACTTGAGATGTTAAATGAATTATTCAGTCCTCAGATGCATTCCTGTCGAAGTGGTACCGAGGATCTATCGAGAAAATTGCATGAAGCGCGCCAACATTACTGAGCTGTTCTTAGTTACGTTACGACATCCGATCTCATGAAGGCTTCCGTGTTATCTTATTTTCTTACACTGGCATCTTTTCACGAATGAATCAAGAGAGAGAGGAGGGAGGGAGGGAGAGAGGGAGGGAGGGAGAGAGAGCACAAGTCTTGCGCACAGAGACACAAGTCGCGAAATTCGAGTTCAGATGGGCCTCAATTTTTACAAAAAGTAAAGGTCTTTGTGTATAAACCCAGAATAAAACGTATTGAATCCGATTACTGTCAGGTATTTTTGCCGTTGTTAGACAGCGATACGAGGAAAACCTCTTAAAAGTACATATACCTTTACCAATTATTAATGTAACGTTGAAGCAACAAATGACAACAGCTTCATCCTGAGGAAGAAATGATCACTTTCCGAGACAGATATACGAAACTACCCTGACATTTAGTTAATTCTAATGCTATCTAGGCCGCGCTCCAGGCTTGCAGCAAATCCATTATGGATCCATTATTTCTTAGACTTTCAGTACGGACCTTTCATTATTTTACAAATATTGTAAGTGTCATCTGCCAACTGTGTAATGCGCGCTTCTTTTTGTTGATTAAACAAAGAAAAATAGAGAGAGGGATAGAGGGAAGGAGGGAGGAGGGGGAGAGAGGGAGGGAGTCAGAGAGACACTGTGCAGACAGACAGACAGACAGACAGACAGACAGACAGACAGACAGACAGACAGACAGACAGACAGACAGACATGTTCAGGGATTCTAGCTGTCATAGAACGCGGATTTGCTGAGCAGGAAACGACATACCGTAAACCAGAGACGATATCAGAAAGTGATCGGCACTGAGAAACCCGGAGTTGTCTGCCAGAATTGATTTTTGTCGATAGTGTCAAAAACTGACAGAAATTCCTTAAACCTGTCAACATAAATTCCCTGATCTTCCGTGAACCCTACCGATCGACAAGTAGCACAAATTTGTGGATGCGGTTTGTGGATGCGGCAGAGACTGTCGTAATTCGAGTCACTCCGCAGCTGTTTCCTCATCACACTCCCGAGGGTAATATGACCCCACAGCATTGCGGTTTAGTCGATTGGAGTTCTCGAAGGACGCACTCTGTCAGGCTTGCGTAATCGATCGTCGGATCGATTCGATCCCTCGATGGCGTTTTGTCAATATCAGAAAAGTTTATGACGTAATATTACGCCTAAAAGATGTTAGGAACGGGGGTAAATAGGATAGTGAGCTATACTGTTCCCATAGTTCAAGCAAAATTGCGCAACTAAACCTGTTCGCACAAATACAGTGATTTGTCTTCGCATCGGGCTCCATGGCAACTCAAACGTGTTTACTCCGAGCGGTTTCTCATTTTCATGCAACTTGTCCGGTTTCCCAGGTGATAGAATTTCCTTATTACCGGAAATCGGTGACTGAAGTCCACTATTGTACATTTCATAATGCGATAATGCTGCAAATATGTATTCCCTTCCTTAACGCAGAACGAATTATCAAACAATTAAATTTTATCGCTGAAATGACAGGATCGTGTGAAGCCTTGCTTTCATCTCTAAATGGAGATTTTTACAATTGAAAATTTATATTCCGTTAAAGAGTCCCGTTCAGTACCTATCAAGATTACTTGTTCGCTTTACAATGTCTTTGTGTACAGTCAAAAGTCATTAAACATTTTGAAGTCTTGATGCCATATCTATGTGGCTAATTAAGCGTGGCATATGCGTCTACAGTTACAATAGAGAAAATCTTCTCCATTGTGCGACGGACTGAAATGGACATTTCGTCAGTCAATCACCAAGTTCATTTCAATAATTGATTGTCGATCACGATTTTCACCAGATATGCCAATAAAAATGTTTCCGTCATAGAAACGTGCTGTTTGCCTCTTAATGAAGGCAAGGTTTCACAATGGCTATTAATCAGATTTTAGAATTAACTCTTTATCATTCCATGATCCAAAGTATTTTATTCAATGCCAAACGCGTTTCTAGAAGGATTTGGCCTCGTAGACTTAATAAACGAAAACATGTCCTTTGTTATAAAGAATGCAAGGGCATGCGCGCATCTCATCGGACAAGTTCAGAATTTTAGTACAATGTAGTTCACTGACCTTTGACCGTCCGAGGGCGCTATTCAACCAGCTCCTTTAATTAAGCAGTCCAGTCTGATGCGTTCTTCATGTTATGAAGAAAGAAGGTTAATTGATAAAAAGTATTTTCGACCGCGTTATCTATTCAAATACTGTCTTCAAGACGTTAAAGTTTGACGCATTGTATTTCAAACGAAGGATTTTGACGGGGAGAAAATTGAACTTCAGAAAATATAAGTAATTAGGAAAATTACATAAATTGCATAATTACATAAATTACAAATAGAGAGAACTTACAAAATCCAGTTCAATCCAGTTCAGTCCAGTACAATATTTGAGAAATAACCGAAAAAAATATATTAGGGAAAAAATGTTTTCACCTTGATTTCTAACCACTAAGAATCTTGGCTTATAACATACTGTATGATCAGATTGCATCTAATACATGGTCTCCCGTCTGGTTGACGTTGCCTCACTGCTTGATAAGACATGTGCAGTTACTCTGAAACCCCTGAACGTCTCAACATTCACCAGGCACTGCGGTCATTGAACCATGCGAAATGCAGAAAAAAAACAACAAGAAGGACGGAAAGAAAGAAAGATAGAAAGGAGATTTGATATAATAATTAACTCTTTTTGTGGTTGGGAATTTTTTGTCAAAGTCGGTTTTATTCATTTTGCCACTTATTGCAATAAAACATATTCAGGCAAAATACGATATGTCCGACAAGCAATCATTCGATATTGAGTTTCCTAATTGATTGAAAATATATAACTTTGCCTTTGATAGCTTTCAACTTTAAATGTACTCTCAGTGCAGTTTAAGATTTATCAACTGTACTTAACATTATTACCAACACAAGTTACCAGAGTTATTTGGCCTATCTACTGAATACGCATAACTTACATTGCATTTTCTTTCTGAAATGAAGAGCAAAGTGCCTTCAATTCGACTTCAGCGTCATATTGGCTACCTTTCCTAAACATGGGTTTTTTCAAATAAATACCATAATGACCGAGTACCATGCACCGTTTGAGCGGTTCAATCTCCCAGGAACTGTTAATGATATTGTGATTATTTTTGCTAAAACAACACATCGGGTTCCATATATACACACCTTTCTTAAAAAATACATTGGAATCTTTATATTCCATTCACGGAAATGATGAACGCGCGACGGGGACAAAAATTTTATTATCTCTCTTCTGACCTGCCACTTGTTGGGGTTCATTTTACAGCTCTTGATAAAAGGAAAAAAAATTCACCGTCTTGGTTTGTCGAAATTCGAAAATTTTATTTTCTTTCCCTATAGAGTTAAGACAGGAATGGAAGCCATTTTGAATTTTAGATATAGGGAAACCTGAGGGATTCGTCTGTCTAGTACCAAAGTTTGCACGGTGACCCCTGAGTTTTATTCTTGCTTCAGTAAGAAAATTGTCGAAAGTTGCATTCAGGAAAGTTTAAGCAAATATTTAAGTCTTTCGCTGCCGAGGCGCGTATTACCTTAAGCAGAATCAGAAGACATTTTGCTGTAGGTACCACACATTCTACATAGCGACCTATGGCAGTTGGAAGAAAAGCGGGTCCTGTGACCAAGTCGTTGAATTGAGCATTAAACAAGATTGGAAGTAATGCTGGAGAATATGTTCTATTAATTGCTAAAATGTATCAAAAGTGTTAGGTGTCCTATAGCTGCAGTGAAAGTTGCAATATTACAAATTCCTCATGAAAACAAGTGAATTACAAAAACAGAAAAGTAGATGAGCTTAAATTTGCTGATTAATCAATATTACTGCAATATCCTATCCTTCCAAATAAGTTCCAAACGTATTATTATTAACTTCAATGAAATAGCCTGGCTGTCCAATGAGAAATACTTTCAGACTTTGCTGTTACGTTGATTAGTTATGCTTGGAAGGTTTGAAGTCACGCGTTTTATCAAAATTAATGACGAATTAAAAAGTAACTCTCAGGTAAATATCTCGTCAACGCTTGGGTAAGCCTTACCCAAGATTCCAAAATGATCGAGACCAAGTCTATATACAAAGATTATTTCGAATCCCTCATCCTTGAGGGCCATTCGGATCACGGAGAGCGCAAAGCGGAGACTTATCAGCAGCCAGACTCCGAAGATTATACCACTTTCCAATAGCTTACAGCAGCGCATAATTGCGTCGAGGACGCCAGTAGCCGATTATTCCCAGCTAACTGCCGTGCTCAATCGTGGCGGGAGATCACACACGACCTTTATGACAGGCCAATTCCAGAGTGGATAAGAAAACCCACTCAATGCTTTACTGTTTTGATAAAAGGTAATATTCTTGTGGCGACTCGAATGTGGAACACACGAAATTACGGATCTCAGTAAGCTATCAGGCCTTTACAAAAAGTACATGAAAATTCGGAGCGGCGCTCAGTCCGGGCCGGGGTTTGTTACCTTGGGTTCATTGAAGGCAACATATGTCAAGTTTGATAATAAGATGCAGTCGTTTCGTAACTGAAGACGTACATACATACACACATTTAAACAAACCTGCCTGTCCATCTCCCATACCTAACTACCTCAAATTCTCCACCAAAGTGTCACACCGCACTAAATTACACATGCCTTTCTGCAAATTCTGAACATTTTGTTTTTGAATCTGCAGTATTATGACAATTTCATCATAAAAACAGCAATGACAAAGATGATCCCTGCGGCGCAGAAAGTACGCCATTTAAACGTGCGACGCAGATTCCAATATCATAGTAATATAATTTAGACAATCAATCTCAACGCTCAAGATATTTTCATTTATGAGAGGGTGGAACTGAGGCGTGCCGTGTCTGAGAGAACGTTTTGAACGAACTTATTTTTAAGCTTCATTTAGCCTCTGACAATGCATGCCACGCTGGCCGACGAAAGAAACAGTTATATTTATGGTGGTGGTCGCTTGATATTTTCAAGTAGCCGGGTATTTATTATTCAGATAATAAAAAACACACTCATCAGCTTTAATTTTTTTTAGTTTATAAAATACCGTTTCATGTACAATGTATATGAGTAATGTCTATACTGTCAGTGTAGATGAGCGAACTCAAGTCCAGAGTAGAAATAAGTTATCAACAAAACAGATGCATATCATACACAATGCATGATGCTTATAGGGCTGAAGTATATATGTAATTATATCATACCGGTATATTGATGGTGCAAATACAGCGATCTGATTGGTCGAGACGCCAAAAGAACCGTGGTATATTGGCAATATACCACGGCTGGCATACGCGTGAGCTCTCAGCTTGAGCAAGGCCCAATTTATGACGTTCAACGCCAGAATTTCAATATACTAGCAATAAATCACACCCAGCGATGGTATACCACTCGATTTTGACCAGTTCACTTCATATATGCAATCGCTATCACTCGTGCATATATGTCGTGAACTGGTCAAAATCTCGCGGTATACCATCGCTGGGTGTGCTTTATTGCTTAATTATAGAATGCACCTCGAGGACAGATATTTGAGCTCTCAAATTTTGACAATTCTCTTCTAAGCTACCACTTGTGGGGGTTCGTTTAAAAGCTCTTTGGGTAAGAAATATTTTTACCGTCATAGTTTTTCGAAAATCGAAAATTGTATTCACCCGCCCCCAGAGTTAAAACAGAGATGGGGCCATTTCGAATTGAAAATATATCGGTAAACGTTATTTAATTTGTTTCCCCAGTCTCACTCTTTGCGCGATGACCCCTGATTTGTATTCTTGATAGGTAAGAGTATAATGGTTGAAGGTTTCATTTTGGAAATTCAGAGCAAAAATGATAAGTCTTTCATTTTTGAGGGGCGTAATATGCGCCTCGAAAGCGAAAGACTTAAACTTTTGCTCAAACTTTCCTCAAGGAATCTTGCTGCAATTCTTTTTCAAAATAAAGAATAAAAATAAAGGGTCACCGTACGAGTTTTGTACTGGAGAAACAAAGTCCCAAAGATTTACCGATATCTAAAAATTCAAAATGGCCGCCATCCCTGTGAAAAGTTTGATAGTCAAAATATCTGTCCCTCGAGGCGCATTCTACCTTAAAGGAGAAAATGTATATTATTTCTAGAACCACTACAATAAAAATATTATCAAAAGTTACAACAGCATATAGTTTCCGTTCGAGTAAACGCTCACTAACGAATAAATACTCGACTTCAATATACCTTAAAGCGTCAAGGCACGTTTCTTGGAGGCCAGTTTGAAAGAGATTGGTTCATGAGGGATCATCTCATAGCAGGCTGTGCGCGTGCTTTCTTTCTAGAACATAAAAGTGTCAAATTTATTTAGATGAAAGTTACTGCGTAGATAATTTGCTTCGGCCTCGACGCGGAGACCAAATCTCGTTTTAGTGGACTCTGTCGGGATAAATTATCGTTTATGGTAGAGACGCTATTTACATGTACATTGCAAATAACAACGTGGCTTTATATTTTTGTAATCTTGTCATTTTATAGAACGGTTCATACAACATAAAGCATCGTCAGGCTCAACTTTGTTGGTGTAAGTTAATGTTGCACTATTTTAGTGTTGCTTTGCGCCAGTAAATTTGATCAGCGACGGGACACCTTTGAAAATGTCGGCTTACTGTGACGTCAGTCGGCTTTATAAGAGAATTCGTGTGGTGGAAGATATTTTGCACCTTAACCCACTGTGACGGGGTATGACGTAACCTGAGAATCTTACAAATCTAATACCGTCCAAATCGGGCTAAAATAAATGGCATTTGATTCACATGGCAAGAAAGGCTTAGTTTAAGACTTTGCCTAGCTTATCTAACCATAATTCTTGACGATTATTTCGCCAAAGTCGCGCGTCAGTGAAGAAGGCCATTCCATCACTCGCTTCAATTCAGACTTGTGTCATTACAGTGTGCAAAAAAAAAAATAAAGAACACTTTTCGAGATACATTAACATTCAGGATGTTTCCAATTTGAATCATGCCATTAGATTTACATACTTAGCCAGTACTTATTCATACACTTTTGTTTAAAATGAACACCGATTTGCCTTCGAATTTTAGGTGGTAAAAAGTACACCACTGTTAGGCTGTCTACAATTTTCAAAAAAATTCGAAATGGAAAATCCGTGTCAGACACAATAACAGCTGTTCATGAAGATGAAAAAGACAAAAAGTTCACAGCTATTTTTCGTGAAAATGGAACAACGTATCCTTGTAATAAACTTATTGATATAGAAAATTAGATCTCTTCATCGACTAAATGTCTACTTTGCCTGCTATAGAAAACTTAACAAAATCTCACGATATTTGGCCTTCACTGTGCTATCCTTTCTCATATTATGTTATGTTATTTTTAAAGAGTAGCATAGATGTATAAAGGTAACATTACGAGAAGCGGCCGATGAGACTCACGAAGTTGCAGCAAAATATTGAGGTCGACTCAAGCTGGTCCAATGACGGGACATTTGTTTTCAAATTTACTCCCTTTGTTTTGCTGGGAAAAGGCAATATAAGCGAATTTTTAAGTCAGTTTCCTTCCTTCGTTTTATGATCAGCGAATAGTTATGTCAGCTTTCCTGTCGCTGTCTGAAGGCAGTGATTTATTCCATTGATATTCTTCCACGGCTCTTAAAACTTGTAGTGTTTCTGTTCGGTACGTTCCCTGTCAGCTGAATCTCTAAGCCTCGAATTTACGGCTTCATAATATGGGAAATAACCGAATTTCCGACATTCACGCCATACTAGTCTGAAAATTACTTTCGCGCCGGTACATAGCAACAAAGTGCGACCATACATGATATCTTCAGCTTCCTACGGAAATGTGCCATATCGCCCTACAATTGGCCTCACAGTGTTTTTTTCCCCTCATTTAATAAAGACTTTCTAGATCTGCTTTGCTACTCGTGATATCATCTCCCAACTCTATCATCTGCTGAATTGCAGTCATACCAGCGCCATTTCCAATCGATCACGGAAACAGCCGAGGCGGACAAAAGAGAATAATGACTATTGCACCGTCTAGCGCCAAGGTCTGTCTTCTCTCATGGCGTGCGATGGAATGAAACCTATTATCAGACTTTTTACCGAGATTAATTCTTCGATTTAGGCTGTAATGAGGAGAAAATGAAGTCTGGTTCACACATCTTAGTCGTAAATTTACTCTTGCTAATGCACTTGGTGAAAACAAATGGAGAAAGAACGTGTTATCGCGATCGATTCTGCCACACGCCATATTGCGCGGCAAATTATATCGTCTGCTCCTCTACTCAAAGGCTGCTGACTCCGCAAGCATCAATTCCTTCGCTAACATTTTGCCCCTGTCGTTCGCTTCGCTTCGCTAGGAGTCTTCTGGTCCAAAAAAGCTGAGCTTTTCGCATTACAAATCAGTGTTTCTGTTAAAATCATCAACAATCCGTGCACTCGTTTTTGCTATTCCCTTATACTACCGATGACGCAAATCGTCGTCCAAATATTTGTGTGGTTATGTTAAACCCAAGTGGTTATTTACAAAATACAATGTTACCGACACAGCTATGCTGTATTACGAACAGTAAGTAATACACGATTTTGCCTCCATGTTTCTGCGGCATACTACAAATAGTTTAAAATTACGAGAGCATGGCTTCATATTTTGTGATGGAATTCTGCGACAGTACATTTAAGAGTATAAGAATTTTATATATAGTAACTCTACATGTTACAAGGAAGAACCACAACTGGACGGCAATAAGATATAATTATTTCCTCAACCAATTACGGGCTATTTTGGTTATATGTTCGCATTAATTTGTGTTTTTTCATAAAGATGTTCTCAAAAACAGGCGAGACTTGCCAGTATGTAGCATCCAGCTCTCGACATTTTGAACGGCCCATCATGGTGGCCATGGGTTTGCCAAAGTCTCGCGGTTTCGCGAGTAGGCACGTGAGGTGCCTCGTTTTCAAACCAGAGTTACCCCTACAATGAGGATTGAAACTAATGAGGTATCTGTGGTCCAAAGTATGCAGGCTTTCATTGAATATCCTTGACTATTCAGTATCGAATTTACAAAACCTCGGAAGAGCTCGGTGTAAAATAAAATCGCACTTCTTCAAATCATGTCGGCATTTCGTTGGCTGCTTTACGCTCCTGGGGATAGCATTTTGGAAAAATTGCGTTTTTAAACGCCGTACTAAGATTTATATGGAGCCAATTTTCGTAAGACGTAAGAAATATTTTCCCCATATGTAACGTAGAGTGGTATTTAAATTTAAATTGAGCGAGATAATACCATTTTACATCGCTTGTAAAACGGATTATAAAAGAAATAAAATACAATGTCCTACTAGTACTCGCTGGTTGGCCTGACAGCTAGAATCATTAATTCGGTTTTTGTCGCTCTTAACTTTGTTTCCCGAGCAATTCACACGAAAGAGCAATTTTGTTACAGAGTACTAAACAGGAATCTCTTTTTCAATAAATAAATTAATATTTTCAATTAATAACAAAACTTTATTGTAGCTTTGCCTGTGATATTGGTCAGCTGTCTGACAGGCCCTGATATTCAACACAACAGCGCCTTTAGTGAACAGTTTTAGAGAGAGATGATGCCGACACATGTACATGTTTAAAAGGGGGCGTAATTTTGAGGGTCGTTATTGGGAAGACAATCGTTCAAAAAGAGTAGACCCAGTCGTGTTGCTCATCGTCTCTGGTCGTAGACTGCTGACAATGTCCCTAGAAAAGACGACTTGAGAACGAATCGCCGATACCGTCGAACATGTCAAATTCATCCGATATCCTGCTTCAAATAACCTCCACGCATGGTACCTAATCACAACTTTGTCGCACCAATTTCCGCACAACAGACAAATGAGGTTCAAATATACATTTTTATCAAAATCTCGTCAACAGAAGACGTAAGATTTCTCCTCGACATGTGAAACAAGCGTCTGGTATTACAAGTAGAACACGAAGAGCGAATAGTGTATAAGCTTACCGACAGCCATACACATCTCATATAATGACATAAATGTGTCAACATACTTTATTGATTGTTTAACAGATCGATTATTAATTTTAAGCCTCGTTCAAGTATCATTATTTTGGGCTTACCTTCCTGAATAATTGAACTTTGAAAGCCCTCTGTTCGTTTAATGCACTGATGATGTGGATAAACCACGGTCTTCCTTAACTTTTAATTCTCTTTAAAATTAAAAGGCGATATAACATGAGGAACGGCTACATGCCCGAAAAGATCAGGCGAACATTCATTTTGAACATCCCGTCTTACATGCGAAGACTTAAATATTCTCAAAGGTTCATCACTAAGACGTATTCGCGGATAACTTTCCCGCGCTTTCGCTTCTACTGGTCGCAACGATCACCTTTCGTGTTAGAAGAAACATACAACACTCTGTCACTCAAGCGCTAACCGAATTGCGCTCCAAACAAAAGACGAAATGAAAAAAGATCCTCGGTAATTATCCGTTTATTGATCAACGTTATTATTTCTTTTGGAACTACCTTCATTAAAGCCCGTTGTGTGTTTTAACTTTCTCCCAAATTAAATTATTTCATGTACAAATTATCTAAGTACATGTCTAACTGATGTGTTAAATTACCAATTCAAACAGTACATTTTTTTTCTTTCTATTTGCACTCAACTTAATTTGCATATTGTCTGCGGTTCGTTGAATAACTTTGGTCAGATCGATAAAGCAACTGCTGACAGGTGCTGTGTTTGTTCTTCTTTCTAATGAATTTTACAATTTTGTCACAGACAACCTTAGAATGTGTGATCTTCTAATTGTCTAGGCTTAATCAAATCGTCTGTCACCTTTAAGATGTTTATAATGAACATCAAATGACCAGAAGGAAGTGTTTCCGGGCAAGGATCCTTTGCAGACGATAAATTTTGCCGCCTTAATTGGGTTATAACAATTTCTACAGAATCCTGTGAGAAACGTTGGCTTGCTTTCCTGTCTTCTTTTTCTGATGGAAATGAGCTTTACGAGCGAGTGACGGTGAGCTATACACCTGCCTTCTGTTAATTTGATAAATCGTCGACGAAAATGTTGAAGTGTGTGTGTATAACTTATTACACCGAAAACGCGCACTTTACCATCCATCGAATTGACATGTATGCAAACGGACAGACGGACATACAAATATCCGGACAAGCAAACGTACATTTACATGAACGAACCACAGATGTGCGACGCGGAGACATGGTACCGCTGATTATCTGTCTATTAATCTTTGAAACAGTTGCAATTGTCTGCGAGCTTTAACTCTGAATGTGCTAGGAGAGCGTATTAACCGGAGCACAATTCTAGGCAAATTTCTTGGCATTCCCCCATCGTGTGCTCGAACGTAATTCAAGTTATTTTAGTTGGTTGAAACACTTGCAGGTGATTAGCGTTTATTGGCGCTGCTGGCAAAGCTGTAGAAATAAAAGAAAAGGAAATTTCAAATGACAGTGCGAAACGAGAACCATGACCTGAGGTCTAAACATAAAGTCTTTGGTCTCATTTCTTGGAACCTATTAGCCCCTTTTTGTGCTACTCATAACGTGGCATCTGGAATTAGGATATTAAGTCGTAAACCTGCTGTTAAAGTTTAGATTCCTCGACCTAAAACATCGTCTAATCTAATAGCATATCTCAATTCCGGAGAAATTTGATTATACACGGGCAAAATGTTTGAGGTTGGAAGGTTTCGGAACTTGAATGTGGTTTGACGGGCAACCGGGGGCAGTGATTTCTAGGCCTATAGGCCTTGCTCGCGAAAGACTCACAAACTCACCCCTACCCCATCGCCCATCCATAGGATTTATAGGTTCGATCAAGATAGAGATCACGAAGACAGAACGCTTCATCTATCGAGTGACGGGTAGAATATTATCTGCGCCCATGGAATTGCTATTAGGCATTGCCATGGCTTGATACCTTCTGAGTCTATTTACAGTAAGGTCATGTCGTCATATAATAAACCGAGATCGAGACAATGATTTCACTGAAGTGATGTATATGTGTATATGTGTTCATCATGATATTTTCTCCTATTTGGAATATGTGTATTAACCCTTTGAGAGCCGTAATTTTTCCCCAAAAATTTTAGTGCAACATTTTACCATTTTTTATGAATTTTCCTGTAATTTTTTTGATAATTTTGAACAAAAAGGACATCACATTTCATTGACTTCAGTTTTTCATCAAAATTTTTGCAAAAATCTGACAAAAATTGACTGAGGTGTAGTTTTATAAGGGTGACAAAAATTGACTTTGGCGCTCAAAGGGTTATTATTGAGATACTTATCATCTAACTCGCACAAACGTATCCTAATGATAATTAAACACATTAAAACACTCCCACTATAGTTTACGTATTTTGACGTAAGACGACGGACTGGATACAATCCCAAGCAAGTGTGAGCCATGATAATTGGACTCAGGTTATTAGGGTAGATGAACGATGTAGAACACGGATTTAGACGATTGGATTAGTGTAGGCCAGAATCCAAATATCAGAGTCTGTATCTTTATAGCATTAGGGTCAGTATCGATTTCTCTGATGAACCGTCGACAATCAGTGAAAGTGGCTGTCTGTTATTAATTCAAGTGATTTGACAGGCGATGTAATCCGCACTTTTCCCGACTTCGGTATCGATTTTTGCAGACGCAGGAAGTGACACCCCTCGGCCTATTCAGTGTCGTACTGCGCAGTGACGTCACGGAAACGCGTAGCTCGTAGAGCCGCGGCTTCTCAGCGATCATGGAAGGCGGGATAACATTTTTTCTTTCCCAGCTCTTATCGAAATTACAGAGACTGAGTTTTATCATTTTTGTTGCTCACTTTGTTCTGTGGTATCTTTGTTAGAAAGCCAGCCATCATAATTTCTAATACTATCGCTGAAGCTTGCGGGCCGCTAGTTCGGCCATCCACTTACATGTATCTTGAAATTTATATAATCTTTTTCTACACCTATCTTTTCCCTCCTAACGATATGTTTTGTTGATACGCTCTCCCTAAATCAGCGATTTTGATTAAATGTACGCGATTTCTCAAATAATCCCTAAATATGACGATTTTAAATTTGTCACTTGAGGCCCTTTAAATTATACCGACAGAATTTCTCAGTCTTCAGCGACAATCGTCCCATTAATACTGTGAATATTTCTCAACTCCTTATATTATATTTTGTCTTACAAAAACGGCACGATTTACCTGCTGTAAGATAGTAAGAAGCTTCTGAACGTAATGCCTAGGGCCAATATGTGTCCTGTCTCGGACTGTTAAACAATAAAAATAAAAACTGTAAAAGACGAGTTCAATAAGATGTCGTTACTTCGTAAGTTATCGTGCTGTTTGAATTTGCTATAATCACTTTTACTGCGATAGTACCATTTTACGGCGCATTTCATTGCTGTTCTTCGCGCGTTTTACGAGGATTTCTGAATTTACGTCATTCAGGTCTAGAATTATTTGTTAACTTAGTGTAAGCCTCGACAGTGAAGAACTTAAACGTTTGCTCAAACTTTCCTTTTGAAACTTTCAACAGTTGTCTTAAAGGTATACAGTCACCTGTATTCTCAATCATATATGGTCAAAGGGCCGTTCCTAGGTATTCAAAATGTCCATGCGAGGGCGATGTCTTTAAAAAGCGGCCACCTGCTTAAAATCTGTGATTGGTTAGATTTTCTCTTTCCATGGTAACTGTGGCAAAATTGGAATAGGTGACAGTATACCTTTAACATATCAAGAATTTTGAACTAGATATAATCATTGCCTTCCATTTACCTATATTTGAAATTCAAAATGGCCGCCGTCGTCCCTGTGTTAACACTATCGAGGAAAGTTATATTTTCGAGTTTAGAAATAATAAGACAGTGCAAATTTGTATTACTTCGAGCACTTTAAAAAGAGCCGCTACAACTTGTGGCTTAGAAAAAAATTGTGAAAATATGAGTCAGAATATCTGTCTCCGAGGCACATTGTACCTGAAACAGAGTCCTTTGAAGACAGTGCCCTAAGACTAATCAAATGCCAACACAGTGTAGGAATATGCTATAGATTACGACTGTGCGTGTATTAGTTTTGTTGTCTGATATTTGTTCGTTCAAAGTAAAAGACACAATAAATCTCGAATCACAGTGTAAGCTTTTCTAAGTAAATCAAAACGGCTAATTAATAACGCGTCGTTGCACAATATCTGATGTCTGCTAGTAAGTGTACATTTGTAACTCACTTTGGAGAATCTATTGACATCTTCAAAGCTGTAACGTCATTAGTCATATTTGACTGCATAGACGTTTGACGTTATTGTATAGTTGCACTACCAAAAGTGGCAATCACGTGGATGATAAAAGCCATTATTTTCACATGAACACCATGTTTTGACACCGATGTCGAAGTGTACGCCAACCCAGGGTGTCATCTGCATGCAAATAGCAACATTGGAACTTCCTAGAACTACCAAGTAGAAATAGAAATTGGATGTCTGCAGCTGCAAATATGCAAACCGCATCCAATTAAGGCAATTATGTATTGAGAATTACAAAAGTGTCGTTCTTAAATTTATAGAGGTATATATCATTAATAGGGCATGTATTTTGCTGTCGATGCGAGATATGGACTTTTCAGACACGAATCAACTGTGCATTATTGTATAATCATATTTGTCTCTTCAAGTGTCAAATTTTATATCGCCAGTACACTTCAACCTGCGGATCTGCTAATTCGATTTGCAGCCGACCAGCGTTTCGACGAATTAATATAAGGCCATCAGCTTTGATTGACGCGACGCGATCCTGTCAGCGCCCCATCTGTGCGTAACGCGTACTGCGGCGTGACCCGGGCAAACTACGAAATTTGAATGAATCATGCATTCGATAAAACAGATACCGAATGGTTTAATCTTAATCAGGGTGTGCATTATAAGATGCTAACACCAGAATACGTGAGAGGTTGGAGAATTGGAAACCGTGACAGATACATGTTAATTAATTTAAATTCTGAAGTCATTGTGCCTGAGCTCGT
>LD344728.1:72934-103469 GCA_001465055.1 Ptychodera flava | reverse complement strand
TGTGGCCCCCCCCCCCCCCCCCCCCCCCCCCATCAGCAGTTCCCCTCCCACGGCCAATGTTGCTCAAATAAAAATTCTGTCGTCGAATTTTCAGACTTCTGAACTTCAGTTCGAGGTCGGGGGGGGGGGGAGGTAGGTCAAATTTTGAAGAGTTTCGTTTTTCATGAGCATGTTTCTATTATCCACGGTCCGTATGACGCAAGAACCTGGCAGCTGCCTACACCAAGTTTGGGTAAACAATATTATGGATTAATATTTATAGATGGTTTTGTATTCCGCTGATGTTACTTTGCTTTGCTAAATATTCTATGCAAATGTTGGCGATGATTTTCTGAGATACGATATCATTTTGCTCATTCGATATTTACTCAGCCACTGCAAAAATATACCTGAAAAGTTGTGCGAACCTTTCAGGGGAGAAAGCGTCCCCAGTGTTCCTTTTTCCATCAGTTTTGCTTAAGTTTACAAGCGCTATCGTTGGTGGCGTCTTATGCACAGAACTGCATGATTTGTTATTTCTCAATATCTAGCCTTCATAGCCGTGATGTTTCTACAGTTTTCAAAAATAGGTGCGATATAATTATATGGTACCTTTCAATTATACAATTTTTTGACCTGAGAGGAGGTACAGTTCATCACTTTGGTCACCAAGAGTAAATATAAAACAGTGGTAACACTGATAATATGTGCAATTCTGTTGCTATGTATACTAACATTTTCAAATAAACATGTACTGAAGAGAATAAAGTTAAATTTATTTTAAATTTGATCGTGGGATACGTGTTTTATTAAAATTCTGTCAAGGAATAATATCACAGACATTTAGATTGATAAATCGGTATGGGGTTATGCAACGCCTTAGAGCGTGTATGCGTTTGACGTGTTGTTAGGAGGAAACTCGACCCGCCGAACAAGACTTTCTGTCCACGCACATTGACGAACCGACCTCAGCATACAAGCATTTGTTGGCTTGTCAACACTACAATACATGAATTATGGGTTTGATTTGCACTCTCAAAATATTGCTGTTCCATTTAACTTCATAGATCGATTCTGTATTTTCTTTAACCGTATCGATAGTAAAAAGGCATTCACTGTGCATCTGAACTCTGACCTCCGTCTCAGGTTCGTCACTGTGTTATGTTGTTGGTGTAATTGTCTGTTATTTTGTCAATAGAGAGAAATTTGCAAGACCTTAAGAACTTTCACAATTTTTTTCAGAGTATTTTATTTTTATAGTCTGCAGTTATTTTTTTCTCGGTTTAGAATTTGTTATTTTTATCATTCTTTAATGTTTTACAAAACGACAGGAAAAAATCAGTATTTTCCTCAACCATGATGACGCAGCGGCTTGACCAGCCTGGTCTGTAACTACAATCGAGTTAGCAACAAATAAATTGTAGAGCCCAGTTGTGCATCTTCGCGTCTCTGACTTGGAATGACAGTAACTTACGGTCTCCGTCAACGGAAATTTGGTATCTTTCCAATCGGCCGTTTTCCACCGACATATAATTTTTCTAAATCTATTTTATTTCTCCATGGCTCCGAGAGACTTGGCCGTGGGTGATGTGCGAGCGACACTGTCGCCGAAAAACCTAACGGTATCCAGGATCAGTGAACAGGGAGCGTGATACAGATGATGCGAAAACTAACTGTTGTATAAGCAGCGAGGATTTTTACGAAGACAAAGCTTTGCGAGCACTGTGTCCAGTTCTCTTTGTGCTATAGGCATTCAGAAAACTAGTAAGTAAATACGCATGCTGCTATAAACTTCAAAAATTTTCGAACCAGTTAGAAGGCATTCCCCGGTTTTTGTCAGTGAAAATATTGTTCTCTGCATTAATTATGCTAAACTAGTAATTGCTAATCGAAGTTTTCTTGTCATTTATTTGCGATAGTCTGAGGTCATTCGTTACTGATAAACTGAACATTTGAACTAAATTAAGTGTAATATTGACAAATACAAAAGTAGAAGTCAATTTTGGAAATGGTGTCTGCTTCCAGTACAATTAAAGCTCCGGCAATTGTACCTCTAAAGTGTCCATTATAGTTGCAGTATATTCTCTACTGCACAAGAAAAATACTCGGTACCCATGTACAGCCTCCATGTATGTTCTAGGAGCAACTTCATTGTTGAAAGTGAATTTCTGTCAGGACTCTCATTAAAGCCACAATGGTTTCGAATTTCATACATTATTTTCATAATTTTATTTTCAAACCAAAGTTGGTTCGTGTAATTGTGCGAACTGAAAGACGTGTATAGAAGTATCACTGCTCGCTGATTTGAGTCATGCCAACACTATTTAATAATAACGGGGTGCCGCACTCGTAAAATAGAGCCCCACGGAAAAGTACAAAAAAATGCAGTATTTCCTGTAAATACACATCATGATCATCCAAGAAACAAGCATAATGCCATTTACTTGAATGCACAACACACGATTGCTGACATTTTGTTGTTTTAATCTTTATTTCTCCATCACGTGGTTAGTTTTTGAAAATGGTGGGAAACCTAAAATGATGTTAAAACGTTTCAATTTTACATGCAACTTTCGACACCTATAACAGTATTATGCACTTTTTCAGTCTTTAAGGGGTCTTATTCAACGAAAACTCTTGGAAAACTGATGATATTTTGAGGTCGGTTTATTACATATTCGCAGCTATTGTGGCTTTAAATTGTCGAGAATAACAATACACTTCAGTGATGTATATACTGTATTGGCGAGTCATATACGGGGAGATTTCAAATTCTAGAGGCAGTATACCGAGAAAATACACTCAATATGTGAAAAATACTGAACAAATTGCCATCAGTCAGTTACTAGGGGGTTCTCTTTAGTTGAATGTAGCGGGTGCATAACCTTCGCGATGGAATTAACAGTTACAACGCTGTGCTGTATACAAAATATGTTTGCTATTTCCGATGTACATATATTGCTGTAACGTGTGCCATAAAACTAAGAAAATCTAATTATTTACGGTTACAGCCACTTGTTCACCGCTTTAATGGAGCGTTATCTCATAACGAAATTGTTTCTCGAACTGATGAACCCCTTAATTTAATTTCAAGTTGCGAACTGCAATTATCGCAGTAATTCGACCACAATTTCTTTTCCCAATTTTCATTAAGTTCAACTTACATCAAAACATATGGTGGTTCGTTATCGGGTATAAAGAAACCATTTAGCGCAAAGCTGTTACTTGCGCTGGACGATATCTGAGAAGGCACCGGATGGAATCTTCATTGGTCAGGAAACAAACACGTGGATGTGCTTTTTGAAAATACGTGTTGTCGCGCATGACGCGTCAAAACCAGCGCGTGACGGGACTGCATAAAGTACACACTATGTACAAACCTAAGAGTCTCCAGACCATGTCATTCAACAGTATCGTTTAAAATTGTTGCCGAGTCTTTTATTTTCCTTTTCACCGGAGAAATCGATAAATAACGCACCACTACAGATCCAATTTCACCCTTCATTGCTGTTCGTACACACAGGGTTTGAAACAGACACCTGCTGATTGAGGGCAGACTGGGTTCTTATGTCATTTAATTGGTCACTTAAACCTTGTCATGGGAAAAATCTTACAGCCACTTGAGGACTCTGTATGGTCGAGGTTGACTGTAGTCGTCATGGGCGAAACTTTGTGCAGTCGTAAACTAAACTAGCCAGAGCGCAGTGCATTTCGGGTTGCGGTAAAATGGATTTCTTGCTCCCATCCGTGAAGAAATGAAGGCCTATGCCCTTTGGTGGCGACTGGTTGACATGCTCTAAAGTGAAACGTGGATTTCTCTGTGTATGGACGTATTGGTTGAAAAACCAGAAATTCGGCAGTTTTCAGATTTAGTGAAAATTTCGGATCTATCGACCGTCTTCCGAGCCTGATGGGGTACCGACGTCTGTATTTCTAGAGCGATCACAACGACGGGCGCACTTCACTCGGAAGCAGTTAATCTCGATATGAAGGAAACCAGATCGGAATTATCAATCTCTGAAGACGCGTACGACGAGTTACGAAGTTACGAAGGGCAATTTTCGTCAGACAAAAAGCAATCTGCTTGCCGGGGGTGACTGACACCGTCTGATGTTACAGTGATACAAAAGACTCGCAAACAAGGAACAACAGCACAAACGCAATGACCCTCGTCGAAAGATATCGGTCCGCATTTATTGAAACTTCACAGTAGTTGGTTTGCGAAGTTTAAAAACTGTTTGGTTTATTTAATGGAGTTCCTACTGAAGAAGTTTAAGCGGTGAAGTTTGTGTAGCGAGGAGGTGACGCGACGCTATACCGCCGATAATCCGTGCTCCAGACGAATTGTCATCGGGCGAAAAGCTGTTTTTTCAACAAAGCGTTTCACAGATTACACGTATACAGTTTGCCGTTCGTCTGCGTTTCAAAAGTGTCCGAAGTCAACAAGGACTCCCGGAGTCAGTGTGCATTATTCCTGGAACGATCGACGCGGGAATTGGACACTACAGAGCCCGCAGCCCTTCGGAGTTTATCTTTTGCCTCAGGTTAACCAAAGACTGAGAGTTCTTTTTCAAATGAAGTGTGCCATTTCTTTGAAAATTGGTGTTGTTGGAGTTTTTGAAAAGTTTTCTTCGTGCTTTTTTATGTTCAAGATGAAAATCGTTGATATTAAACGGGACCACAACAGAATTCATCTAACCGTTCATCATTAATCGCCTAAAACACAGGCGTAACAAAAATTTACTGAAAATGTCCATGGCGACGGGCGCGGAATAGTTAAATACGCTGGCGAAATAACTTGTGTAATGTACACCGTGTTTACTCATCGCTCCATTGACGGCTTGGTGGAATATTTGAAACAAAAACGCTGTTTTCTGACAGAAATTATGTAATGGTACAGTATCCTATTCAGGGCGTTGGAATTTTGAGTGATTTTTGACATGAGCGCGACAAGCACAAACTCTATACGGTACAAGTGTAAACACACGGGCTTGTCAGCACACGATCTGGACAGCCGCTGCAGTCGGGCTCGTGCGATGAATATGTTTGAGAACAGGAAACTCCAGAGCACGATTTACAAGTTGAGCAAGAAGCACCTGAAGAGGGTGGAGAAGCTACAACGGGAGACTTTTGAGCTCAAGTACATCTTGAAGCAGATGCCCCCGGCGCCCCCGCCGTCCATGCAATCAGAAGTTGACCCGAGCATTGAGGTCTTCGCCAGGCGGGCTTCAATGAGCGCCGGTGTGGTGTTGACGACTACCATAGCCGTCAAACCAGGTAGAAACCACCCGGCGATACTGACGGCCCACAGCGCTCCGACATCGTCAGTGCCGACCCCCAGACGTAAAGGCGCCATAGTCCCCGGGACTCCGAACGCGCTTCGTCCGTCGCCGGAGCGGGAGCTGGCGGCGCAAGATCGACACTCCGCCATCCAAATGAACATCGAACATTTGCGCAGGGTTGCAGCCAAAGCAGCGGAGCAAAGGGCAAGCATTCCGTCTGACGATTCCGTGAGCGAGTCAGATCCGGACATGGAAGGAACAGACGCACATCGGGTGACGAAACCAAGATCCCTGGCGCAAAGACGGTTGTCTTTTCTGCAAAAACTTGACGAGGCGAGGAAAAGGCGGCGGCAGAACTTCTTGCAGTCTGCTGGCGACGGGAATGGCGATCACCATGGTAGCGCTGAAAATCAGAAGACCAACGGAGAAGCGAAGAGCTTCTTTGCGACAGCCAATAAAGTCCGCCGCATGTCTTTGCTACTTCCGCCGACACACACATACGACTTCGCCTCCAAACGGCGTCTGAGTCTACCCATGCCCGACGAACCGGAAGACAGTGAAGAAAAAGTGAATATGAAACAAAATGGAAATAAGAAAACTGTCAGGATAAAACAGACAACGGAAAGTATAGAGTACGAAGCGGACAATTCTGGCTCGCTCAACGCTTCTCTAAATTTGAGCGAGTGGAGTGTCGCTGGGAGGCGACAAGACAGCCTCGGGTTCAGTTCGTACGGTTTGGATGACGACGATATTCTGGGCGACGGGAAGAAACAAAAACGTTCTCGACACTTCTCGGTCGCAAGCAGCGGTTTCGATTCGGACAACGAATGCGGCGAAACGATCGGGAAAGGTCGAAGGTCGGAAGGCTCGAACCGACAGAGGCGGAATTCTCTGAGCCAGGCGAGTATGGCTCGGCGAATGAGTTTGCAACGAGCGAACAAGCCGACGACGTATCACTTGGAAAAGCGGCTACGCAGTATGCAACGGAGGCTGTCGACCGCCCAGCCGGCCACCTACGCCGAGCTCTCCAAGGTCAGCCAACAACTGGACGAGAAACCGAACGAAGAACCTGAAATCAAGTGGCCCAGAAAGGAGAGAGAGAAAGCAGCCCTGATGCTGGAGAACGAGGTCGAAGAGCAGGCCATGTTGAAGGTGAAGGTGAACGCGTTTCTAGAAAGGGCCAAACAGGTTCCCAAACCCCACGCCAGACTGCGCATGACGAAATCTGAACACGACATGCGGCAATTTCAGCAAGCAATGAGACAATTAGAAATAAGATGATTGAAGGAATTTATGGTAGGCGGCGTTCAGGATCCGGCAGAGATATTCGGGCATTTTTTGTTTTCCAGTCTAAAGCTTGTCATTGTGGGCTCATTTTTCGAGTAGGCACAAATAAGGGTTTACTTTGTGAAAATGGAAAATGTAAGTTGTCCTACAAAGTTAACACAGGGATGGTCGCCATTTTTCGTTTCGAAAGAGAAAGATTTAAAATTTCCTCGCGGAAAGTCACTGGGGGGGGGGGGCACTGCCATAGAAAGTAAAGGGTATATGCATAATGTACCGCGGTTTTGACCCACCCTTTCCGCCTTATGTAGACTTTTGTTCAAGGAAATTTTCATATGTGTAGACTTTCAACTCCTATTTGTGCGTCCAACTCGATTTTGACCCATTATTTTCAGAAAATGTGGAGTTTTGACGTCAGTTTTTGGACCAAAATGTACACCTTTGACCTGATTGAATGGAAAGTGGCAGAGTGTGTGCTGTGTAGTTCAAAATCGTCTAGAGTACTCCTGTGACCAAATAGGCGTAAGTGCCCCAACCCTCCCGGGAGAAAAGTTTGAGCAAAAGTTTCACTGCATCAAAACACAATAATACAGATAAATTCACGTTAATGAGTTGCTTGTATTATAGAATAATACAAGTGAATATACATGAATCCACATGAATACAGCCTTGCTGAATACAAGCAATGGATTCTTGACTGCATTCATCTGTATATGCACTATTCAGCTACAATAAAGGCATTAATCCATGCTAATTCAGTCAGTATTATTGGGTTTTCATGCAGTGTTTGTCTCCAAGTTTCGAGACGCATATACACTTTACCCACAAATTAATGGTCACTGTCACAGTCCTGAAGAATTATCAAAGACTATATAAGTAACATGGCATTGAAAAATGAGCGGCAAAGATGGTGTAAGGGATGGATAATTAAGGATTGGAATATAGTTGCTAACAATAACTCAAAGAAAATTGTTATGTTTTCAGATTCACCGTTTTTTCTTTCGGTAACATACTCACCTTCAAGTTGTTCCTAGAGAGATTGAAAAAGTACCGTAAAGGAATTCTGAAAAAAAACATCATACTTTTCCTACTCCGAAAAATGCGTTAAATCTTTGATGTCGAGAAAAATTGCACGTTCGTTCAAAACGAAGTCGACCCTCCAATAATCTGGTGATGCTGCCAAAAGCAAATACCTTCTCTAATACTTATCATTCGTAAAGAGATAGATTCTAAGAAAAAGGGACAACTCAATACACTACAGTCGTTGGTGGTGATATTTTTTTCTAATCATCCTCGCTGTCAGATGATCATTCTTGGTTTCAAACTGATAAATTTCGATAAAAATTTAGAAATTGGAGGATAAAAATACTAATATTCTGCCGTGCACCGGTACCAAAGCTGGATAAAATTTGTGTCTCATGATCAATGTCAGCTATACATACATTAAAAGAGAAAAAGTTATCGGCGGCATTTCGATGATTTGTGTAATTTAATAGGTAAAGGCAAACTACAACACTTTCTTATCTGTGTATTGTGCATCCATTGAAATAAAATCTGTCTTTAAAGTGACAGTGTTCTGGGTACGATTTTTATTGCCATGGTGACTGAAACATCATGACGTCTCAAGCACAACGTCTGCGTATATTCATAGAATGGGAGATGCTGTTGTTTGCTAAAAAGTTCGTCTGCCTTTCTAAATATTCAAGTTGTTTTCTTGAATTTCGTCTTTTCACATTCTTCACTCCGAAGATTCAGCAAAAAACCCTATATCAGCACTTTGACATCGGCATTGATGATGAATTAAGTGAAAGTCATGGCGCCATCACGATATTCAATAATAAAATCATGCTTACCAGAATTAAGCATTTACGTCCAGAACGTCAAATTACTATATAACTTGAAATCATTCTACGTACAACATAATGGCGTCCCGGGTATATGTTTCACCTCTATGCTGTCGCTTGGCAACATTTTCCCTTGTATCGCCCTGAAAATCACTGTGCGTAGTCACAGAAAGTCCACAGTGATTTTCAGAGCGAATAGAAAATCACTTTGATATGGCGGATAGACTAACGCATCTCCAACATACGCTGGAGGAAAATGTTAATATCATACAGAATGAATGCAGGGCACGATATGTCCCGGTCTTTTTACGTTGAGAGGAAAGAACAATAAAATGTATTTAAAAAACTGTGGTTAGCTTTACACAGTGATGGTGATAATCGGCAATACATCACAACTGGACCTGTGAATTCAAAGTTGCTATGTCTCCGTATCAATGGTCTACCCTCTTCATGAAAATTCCATCAACTGACAGTGATTTTACAAAAGACTCCTAAAATATTTTGTGAAAGCAATGGACGGCGTGCAAATCGATAGTCTACAAATATCGATGACTTGGCGAAATGAATCCCTGACAAATATTTCCCTCTCTTTTTGAGAAAAAATATTTGGATTCTCTTCCCGTGTTTACCTTTTTCCTTTTTTTGAACGATGACCCATCGGAGGTTTTTTTTAATGACACAAAAAGGAATTCCCTTTCGTTAAATCAATATCACCGCACATATTCAGAATGTTTCTAAATCTTTGCAAATGTTTGTTTTCGTCCCGAGTCTTCATGCTCGTCATGAGAACAATTGTCGTATTTCTACGCCGTTATCAAACAGTATTATACCACGCACAGTCACCCTGAATTGAGCATTCCTTGGTAATGTACTGTGGAATATTCCAGTTAATCCTATGACGGTGTGAAAATCGATTGAGATAAACACAAGGGCGGCTGACAAGTTCAAACAGGTAGGTATTGGATGAAACGTAAAAGCATTGTCTGTCTAGATCTGTCTCTGTCTGTGTGTTTGTCTGTCTGTCTGTAAGTCTGTCTGTCTGTCTCTCTCTATCTGTCTCTGTCTGTCTGTCTGTCTGTCTGTCTGTCTGTCTGTCTGTCTGTCTGTCTCTCTCTCTCTCTCTCTCTCTCTCTCTCTCTCTCTCTCTCTCTCTGGTTAAACACCTCTAAAACCGCATCCTCTTCCATGACTCTCTCAAGTATTTCATTGCTTTCTTATTAAAACAGCCCTGTATTGTCTTCAGAGACAAACCAACCCACGACACTGTCAAATGGATCACCATTGAGGGCGCTATCAAAACAAGAAAGTATGATAGACGCGTTACTTCATTTTCTTTCGAGTGTCTGATAGAAAAAGACAACAAATATCAGTATTTTACTTGCATAATCACAGAGTAATTAAAGAGACACACCTCAATTGGCGTTTTTCGTACCAGCACTTTGAGTCAGTTTTTTTTTACCAACAAATTATGTTTTACTTTTCAAATGTCATTACCGCAAGTTGTAAAATAAAATAAAAGAGTTATTGTGTTGGTTAATCGCACATGAATCCGTCAATTTTTGTTTAATGGAGATATACTAATTCAACTTGCCTTTTTATGTACGTAAAGGCACGATCCCTCCACAAAGGGGACGTGGTAGGAGTCACCTCGGGTATATACTTTCTCTCTTGCATGTGTCGAATCATTTAGAATCCTGGAAAGTAAATGTAGTTTTAATCGTCTTGTCCTTGTAAAGTCAAGTTTTCTCTATAAAGTCATCACCTTATATTTAAAATACCGATAAATTTGAAGTAATATGTTTCCGAGTGATGTCACACTCTTAATGTTAATTCTGACTGTACAACACTGGCCAACATGTGTGTCCGAGAAGACGCTTCAAAGCTGTATGTTTAGTTCGCGCCTCGAAAGTGAAAGACTTAAACTTTTGCTCAAGCTTTCCTCAAGCAAACTGTCAACTATTCTCTCTCAAAATCGAGAATAAAAAGCTGGGGTCACCGTGCAAATCTAAGCACTGGAGAAACGAATTTCTTAAAATTTACCGATATTTCATATTTTCAATGGCCGTCATCCCTGTGTTATCTCTGTGGGGGAGGGAGTAATTTCGCGATTTTCAATAAAACTAAGCATGTGAAAAGTTCATTTACTTCATAAGTTTCAAAATTAAATGAGCCCTCACATGTGGCTGTCTGACAACATGTTGTAAAGTTTGTGGGTCCAAATATCAGTCCCCGAGTACCGCAACACTGAAGTTTGCTGGGCCTGTTTCATTTAGCTTTTTTATGCTGAGATGTGTCAGTCTCGTGGTGTACATACTGGTATCGTACTGGGTGTACTATGGACTCAAAAAGTGCTACCTTAAAGTCAAGAAAAGTTTAAATACTACACGTACCTTGTACTGGTTAATCATGAATCAATGAACTCCCAAGAAAGTCTTAGTGAGGAATTATGAGATTTGAAAATTCTGCGGGGCCCATAGATGCTTGTTCCAAGTCTGTGGGCACATGAATTATCAAAATAATAAATTGAAGAAATAAACTTCTGCAGACTGTCGCATTATATTGGTAGGCCGTCGCGTAGGTCGCGCGATGAACGGCCAGCCTGGTCCTGTCAGGAAAAGCCAAGCGACTGCGGGTGGGGGAGGGGGCAGTCTAAGGGACCCACTGGTCCCTGTTAAAACTCTTCGTCAAAATGCAAATGGTATTTTCAAAAGATCTGAGTCAGCTAAACTTCACTTGTGTAGTGCCATCCATGAAAGAGGACTTCAATTTTGTGCCGTAGTCACTGTTATCATTTGAAACTATTGTCCTGCTTTGAGTTCGAGAGTAATTTTGAGTTCCCGTATGTGTGAGTAGTCAAAATTAAAGAAAAAAGATGAGGTCACCGCGCTTGATTTTCTACAAAACGACGATTAAGTCACCGTTTTGAAAATCACAGATACTTGACACAACAAGCCATTCATTTCAAGTTCATGCAGTGAACGAAATTTTCACTCTCATCGTTCAATTACAAACAATTAGACCTAATAGTAAAGATTCTTAATTTAAAAGAAAAAAAAATATGTGAATCAATGGAATAATTTATTCATTACCAAATCTGCCATTATTACACCTAAATTTTAGCGTTTTGAAGTTATATCTAATTGAATATTACATTCTGTAAGTCTCGTTAATTTTGTCCAAATTTTGTAAATTCTGGGTCTGGTCTTATTCTTTTCAAGACCACAATATTATTGATGGGTCACATGCTCAATTTTTCATTATTTGGCAAAATGTATCCAGGAATTCATCAAATTCCATGCGCTTACGGTCGTCGTTGGGGGCGCTTTTCAGCGGATATCATCGAGCTCTTGGTGACGTTTACCCTCCAAAAGTGTCTTCAACTGGTTAACCCTTCGAGTGCTGTAATTTTTTCCCACCAAAATTTTAGTGCAACATTTTAACAATTTTTTTCTATTTTTTCAGTAACATTTATGATTATTTTAGACCAAATGGATATCACATTTCATTGGCTACAGGTTTTCATAAAAATTTTGGCAAAAACCTGAAAAAAAATTGACTGGGGTACATTTTATATAGGCAACAAAAGTTGACTTTGGCGCTCAAAGGGTTAAGCATATTGTTAGGAAATATATTCTTACTATAGATACTCTGATAACATTCCTTCTAAGATTTCAGCTTTGAGGCACCGCTTCCTATCAGTGTTTTCTACAAACCAGAGATGCCCCTGCTGAAAAGCATTGAAGCCATCATGTGCGTTTCTCATGGCCCATAGACCTTTTCCATCGAAACTGCTTATTTGAAGGGAAAACTCTTCTCCCTTCAACAGACACACTTCACTTCCGACCACTTGCCTCCACACCAATATTGTGCTGTCTCTCACCTACGTGTTTCAGTATGCTTCCCTGTATGTAGTCGTAAGTAAGTAAGTAGTCGTCTATAGTATTAGACGACTTTGTCTCAAGACTGCTTTCTCAGACTTGGTCCCACTCTCCCAACACACGTCATCTGATATGCTTACTACTTACTACTACGAGAAACACTTTCTCGACTGTCTATGGCCACACCACAAATAATTGTTACAATACGATCATCAAATATTTGAAATATAGTTATTTTTATTCATGTACAAACAAATACCCACGACCAAAAAATATATTCATACATTTCGAAATGGAAGGTGCATGGAATTGTACTTGATCATGACCCAACATTAAGTGAAGCATATAAAATCAAATATTACACTGTCAAATGCCCATTTCGTTAAAAAATCCTTCTCTACACCAAAGTGTCTTCAATAAAATAATCCAATCCCTGCGAGAAATTGAAAAACCTTAAACTTGGAGTTCATAAAGAATTATATTTCATGATATACTGTTTATAAAGTAGTATATTATTTGTTGTTATTGAAAGACATAGACAGCACCACGTACTGTTTGATTGTTAGCTTAACAGTATACACAAACACACACCAAGTATTAAATTTGCATTTTCAACAGCATTTCAAGGTGAAGTGCTGCGCAACAGGTACATTAATCTATCATGAAACATTAAACACATAGGGACTGGCCATGAGGGTAAACAGCATACATGTATGTGTTTTTTGCCTGAGGTCCAAGAGTTGCCCGAATCAGTGTGTTTCATTAGGCAGTAGGCCAAGGGAAACAGACTGTTTTGGGCAAGCCGTAGCCCGCCGCAGGGAAAACAAACATAAGCTGTAACCCGAAAATGGCCCTTCAATAAGAGTTTTGTAACACACTTGATCCAATTTTCTCATTCAAAATTGAGCTCCTCAGCTATAATCACCAACAGCCATTTCTTCAGGCATGCGTAAACGGGACTTTCGAATTTCCCCCACAAAGATTTTGTGAACTGTTAACCAGTTAACAGTTTCAGAAACTGTTGCCTGGTAACTTCCATTTTGCATGTATCAGCATCAAAATGATGCAGATCAAGTGACCATAAATTAACAAATCACAACAGAGAATTTGGACAAGGCGTTACAAACCATACTGACTCATACCAGGGCAGTTCATGTTGTTGTGTTGAGGATGATCAACGTGAAATTTGTGGACAAAGGCACTTAGCTTCCATGATTCATAAAATACTACAAAGTGAGAGTGGAAAGCACATTTAGTGGACTTGTTGTATGATATGTGCTTCGAAAGTGAAAGACTTAAAACTTTTGCTAAAACTTGCCTTCAGGCAACTTTCAACCATACACTGCAAAATCTAGAATGAAAATTGCAAACTTTGGAACCTGAGAAACAAATTACCCACGATTTACCAATATTTGAAATTCAAAATGGCTGCCATACTAATTTTAACTCTATGGAGAAAAATACTGTTTTCGATTTTCAAAAAACCAAGATGGTGAAAATTTTTCTAACCCCAAGAGCTTTAAAATGAGCGCCCACAAGTGGTAGATCAGAAAAGTATTGGAATAATTAGAGCATCCAAAAATCTTTCCTACACGCATTCTATCTTTAACGTCAAACTTCTGAATCCCTGGTTCTTGCATCAGTGCTTGTTGACACTGACTGTGTACTTGTCCGCATTACTTGCTAACCTTTGACAGTTGTGTCAAGTTCATCAACTTGCTCAGAGATAAAGCTGATATGATAAACAACCTGCCCCCTCTAGAAGGAAATGAAAGATTTAGCACCTGAGATTTGTGATCTCCTGAGATTTTAACACCCATCTGAGAAAACGTAGGTGATTTGATACTATTGTTACTGGGTTGTGAATTAGGGCTAGGTAGGGATGAACAGATCTGCAGAACTAGCCTAGGATCCTTGGCTGGTAGTTTTCATGAGCAAACTAGTATTGGAAGTTTTTGTGATTCTACTGTGCAAGCCCCATGGAATGATGAAAATGTTCACTTGGTGACTTAAATGTTGACATGGAGGCTAAGTAGAAACTAATGGTAATGATCTACTTACACCACTAGTCCATTGGCTAAGGTGAATCAAAAATGATTTGTTCATCCCTGGCTGAGGCTGTTTGTTCCTTGTCTCATGAAAGGAGGATTACATTAGGTATTTGCTATTAGGTATTTAGTCACTGGTTGGCTAAATTGGCTACAGTTCATAAACCAGATATACATTTGGTAATTCCCATTATAGGCTTAGATTCAATTCAAGATGATGCCTTTTTCAGACATCTACCCTGCAATTTTGGAATGGAACAAAAAACGTTTGACGTTGCTAAATAGTTGTAAAGTTTTTGCAGTCACACCTCCTCGCTTTTTGTGAAAACAATTCTAAGAAGTAAAATTGATTGATACCAAGGTTCATACTCTCAAAGTCACTTGAAATTTAAGGACTTTTTGAGGTCCAAAATACCATCTTTCCGGTACCATTTGTACAATATTTCATTCGTACATATCATTTTCAGAACATCAAATCCTGTTCATCCTTGACATTTTTTAAAACAGTGGGTGGATTCAATTTTTCTGGACTTTACACGACTCAATGTCATTTTCAGGAACTTTTCAAGAACTGTCCAAGGAGGCTATGAATTTCAAGGACTTTCAAGGAGCGTATGGACCCTCTTTATAAAATTGTGGAGCTAAAAAAATCTGCATGCTCTCCTAATTTAGTAAAAGAATAAAATACATAATTATTAGAATTAATTAAACTTTGATGACTCCAATTAAGAACATCGCCCTTCTAAGATCTGATTGGTCCATCCCTTTGCCCTACGTCCCTTTATGTTCATAAAATTCTGTGACATTGCAAGATTTTGTAGAAATTATGAAAATTGAATTTAAAAACCACTGGCCATGGATTTGGTCTCTAAATTGCACTTTTGGACTCACAGTATAGTTATTTATAGGTGAGAACATAGCATTACAAAAGTATTTTTGAAATAATAATTTTTTTTTGCTATTGAAGCAATGTTTAATTTTCCCTTGAGAGGTTACCCTGACCTTTGACCCTGTCACAAAAAAAGATTGCTTTGGTTACTGTAGAAGAAAACTGAAAATATATATTTCTCTTGCCAACAATCAACGCAAATGCTGATGCCTTTACAAGGCAATGAAGTCCGTCACCAGACATTGAAAATGCATGTTTACATCAGCACACTAAACTAATACTCTTGATCAATCCACAACTGGCACATCTTGCCTTCTTATCACTTTACAACTTTGCCGTGTCAACTTGTCTGTAAGTAATGCAGAACACAAAATAAGACTTCATCAGTACATGGTACCTACTACCAAATGCAAAAAGGTGTCAAGCTAAAGCTGTCACAGTGTCTACTTATATACCCGCCATCCAAATTCGGCACAATTATCAGTGAAACTGTCTACAAAGCAGTTTCTGCAGGTATGCAACGGCTGTTCATTGTGATCAATGTGTGGTTTCTGGCATTAATTTTGCAGATTTTTGTCATTTGGTGGTAGATACCCCTCCCCCATCCCCCACGCCCTCAATTCATGCCTTATCCCCAGACACTGACAAGGAAAGATTCACATTAGCAATGTTAACCATAATGGTAATATTCGTCACAAACTCTGGAGAAAGTGCCCAATATTTTGGAAATGTGTGATGGAACAATGAATGATGTGATGAGATGTTTCCACGGTAGAGAATTCACATCCCAAAAGCATGTCGTACATCAATTACATTGAAAACATGATGCACTATTCCATTATTTTTTGTTTTTCAATATATGAAGTTCTCTCGTTTATTCGAATAATCCCCTGACCTTCTTTTTATTGAACAAATGTATGGTAAATCAGTTTTTTACAAATTTTTGTCCATCAGTGTAGCACTAAGCCTCATGCAGAGCGCCCTCAATGCATGAGTGGCCACAAACCTTAGAGCGCAATCACTGCATGAGCGGCCACAGAAGTAGAAACATTGAAACTGATCAGCCGTGCCAAAATTAGATGGTGATCTTTGAAAATGGTGAAGGAAAATTGATCAGATGTTGTTGAACACTGGTGGGGGATGGGGGGTTAGTAAATTACACTCAAGTTGGATTCAGTGCAGTATTGACTTTGTGGATGCGCAGAAAAAATTATGTATTCATGCAGAGAATTCTGGGAGTGACACACATCCTGTGACATGAACTGTGTGACCCATATACATCAGTCATAATACACTAAAGAACACACAGAGTTCATGCTGATATGAATTGAGGGCAACTCAAACTCTGCTGTGATAACCTTATATCTCTAAGAGGCAGCATACAATGAAAACATTTTCTTGATTCTCAGCTAGAAAAGAAACACGCTGTATAAGAAATTGCACTCCAGCTCCAAAATGGAAAACTTTTACACTGATTTATACAGCTTATACATTTGACAGTAGTAAATACAAGCGACAAACAGAAATAGATCAAACTGATAAGAGTTCTAAAAGCAGACCATATTTCGTAAGAGCTGGAGTCATTACATCACCTCAATGATTGACTGACCTGGCCTAAATTGCTTGAATGTAACATTACCTCTGTAAGTGCATGCACTTTGGGCCTTTAGCGATCTCATTTATCAGTGCAAGGAATGGGGTAAAATATGTTAGCACTCTCATCTAATGGTGAAAGGATTGGGGAAGGTGTTAGCGCCCTCATCTACCAGTGCAAGGATACCAGGATTGAGGTAAAACGCAGAAAAAATAGGACTGAAGCAAGGTGCTGGTGAGCAAAGGTGTCCATAGAACTACCCCTGCATATGCTACATCTGCTAAAGATTAAAACCCAGCTACATTACTTTGATTGTTCCTGGTTTCTGAAGAGGAACTGGCCGAGGGGTTGGGGACTGAATACGCCCCTCTCGTAGACGATGTTCCCCCTCACGATGGTTTTATGCACCACGCCCTGCACCGTCATGCCCTCATACGGTGTGACTTTGTTCTTGTGTTCAATCATTCTCTTCTCAATCTGCAATCAAAAAATAGAGATAACCTGTATCAATGATTGATTATTTCTATTTCATAACAACTGATATTGATCCACAATAAGGTTTGTTACAGTGTTACTATGACGTGATGTATACCCCACAAGTGAAATACTTCAACTTTTGCCCAACTTTTCCTCACTGAAACTTTAAATTGTTCTCTTACCATAAGGAATAAAATCAGGTGTCACCATGCCATGTTTGGTACTACAAAAACACTTTGCCTGACATTTACTGATATTTGAAATTCAAAATGGCTGCCACGATCACTGCATTAACTCTATCGTGAAAAATTTTTGATTTTCAAAAATCTCAGACAGTGAGATGTTTTTCTTGCTTTGGAAGCTTTAAAATGAGCCCCTACAAGTGGTAGATCACAAAAAGAATTGCAAAACTTGAGAGTCTGAATGTGTGTCTTCTACCTCAAAATGAAATTGAGCTGCACCTAGACTTGTCTGATATGCATTGTAGGGTAACAGCAATTGATATAAACAATGTTAAGGAATCAGTTTTGTGTAGATTTCCTTGCAGACAGCCATGTTGGAAGAAACCCTGGTCAACGACTTTGTATGAACCTTTGACCCTTGCATCGCAATGGTTTTGGGCGAAGTCAAATGTTATCAATGGTAACTGTGGACCAGTTTACAGGATATTTCGGTATCTAGGTTAAATTTTGACCCTACGGATAACCTAATACATAACATGACGATTTTCATTTGAGCTGGGTGAAGATTCTGGGGAACAGACGAGACAATTTCTAGCAGAGTCCTGAGAATGAATGCACAAACAAACAAATGGAAGCTAGCTTTAAATCAGCTGACCTTGAGGTGACTTTCTGGATCCCATACAACAAAATCTGCATCCATGCCTACTTTGATGGCCCCTTTGCGATTGGACAAGCCGCACAGTTTTGTCGTCTGCTCGCACATCAGCCGGTGCAGATCCTGGAGGGAGAAGCCATGTTGCACAGCGTTGGACCAGAATAGGGACAATCCTGTAGAGTGATTCGAAATTCGATTAGCTGCCAAGCGCGACTGTAAAATTGGTTGTACAGTAATATTTTAAAATAAAATAATCAGATATCAAGTATGTATGCAGACAAATTTTTCACGAGTTACCATAGGAGACCTGAAAACTCATAGTTGGGCCAGATGAACTGTAGCAAAAAACTGGCAGTGTTTCGTATATATTTACAATTCATATCCAATAACTTATTGACAGTGCAATTCAAGTAAATATACATGTACATCTGGAAAGCATCAAACAACAAATATTGTTTTCAACGAATTTTATTCATTCACAAACGTTTGTGTAGGGGCCTTGTCATAATGAAACCAGAACACAATGTTGATCATGTTAAAGCCCCAAAAGCTGTGAATGTGTGATAAACCAATCTCAAAATATAATCAGATTTCCAAGACTTTCTTTTTATAAGACCCATAAAAGACTGAAAAAGTATATAACACTGTCATAAGTGTAGAAAGTGGCATGTAAATTTAAACATTTTAACATGATTTTAGATTTCCTGCCTTTTTCAAAAACTAAAGTGACAGAGAAAATAAAGATTACAACAACAAAATGTTGGCCATCGTGTGTTGTGCATTAGAATGCTTGTTTCTTTTATGATCAAGATGTGTATGTGCAGGAGAAACTGCATTTTTTGTACTTTTCTGTAGGCTGCGCCATTTTATGAGTGTGACATCCATTTATTATTTAATCTGTTAAAACATGTAGGCATGGTCCAAATCAGCGAGCATTGATACTTATATACATGTCCTTCAGTTAGAACATTTACATGAACTGACTTTGGTTTGAAAATAAAATCATGAAAATAATGCATAAAATTTGCAGCTATTGGTGCTTTAATGTGAAGTGTTTAATTCATAAGGATAAGCAGTGGAAAACTTTTGATATTTGTCCACTGTTTCTGTTCAGTATTTGGTTTCCTGGTTTACTCCCATAAAACATAATTCACCAAGAGGACCATAGTTTGAATCTAACTTAACTTTTGACTATGGCAGAGTTGGGCATGTATATACAAGAATGGGGTGAAAGGTTGATAACCAGCATTCAGCTTGTTAACTCTCCTTGAACACACAGCCACATTAATATTCATGACTGGAATTCAATTGTCACAATACATGAAGAATGTATATGCAATTTTCATAAAGTGTATGCTGAGTAGTTGTGTATGGTTTTTTCAGAGTAGAATACCATACAGAACAAAAACAGGACAAAAAGTGCTGAAAAATAAAAGGATAAAGCTATCGTCCCTTCAATTTAATTTTGATGATTTTTAAAACTGCTTGTGTTTTTGACGTAAACCACAGTTTCTTGTTCTACTGCCCAAAGCAAGTTGAAGTACACAATATTGAGCTTGTTGACTCAGCCTGTACATGTGTAACTGTATAGCTTTTGCTAAAAGGTGAATTTGACCCGTACTTAAGATAGAATGTGCCTCGGGGACAAATATTTGGACTAAAATTTCTACAATTTTTTTCTGATCTACCACTTATGGGAGCTCATTTTCAAGCTTTTGGAGAAAAAAGAATTCATTGTCTTAGTTTTTTTAAAATTCGATATTTAATTTTCCCCCATTGAGTTAACACAGGGATGGTGGCCATTTTGAATTTCAAATATCGCATGATGTTGAGTAATTTGGTTTGCTGGTTAAAAACTTTGCACTATGACCCCCGACTTTCATTATTCATTTGATGAGAGAATGGTTGAAGTTTCATTTAACAAAGTTTGACCAAAATTTTAAGTCTTTCACTTTCAAGGCGCATTTTACCGTAAATCCAAATGTTTACCATAACAGTGCATTTTACACATGTAAATGTTGAGTTGACGAGCTAAATCGTGGGTGTTTAAAACATGCTTTGGGGAGTAGAACAGGAGGTTGGAATTTACATTTATAATAAGAATAGTTATAAAATCATCCAAACTTACTGTACATCTATTGGCATTTTTTGAACTCCCTGACGTTGGTGTCTTAATATTTGAGCTTTTTCATTTTATTCTGCCATGTCTTCCTGTTTTGGTCTGTCTGTACCAGCGCTACAATACACTGTACACATGGCATGGTAACACTGTAACTGTGATCTGACTAATTTTTACATTGTTGCGAACAAAGATACCAACCAAAATAGAATCATCATGCTTCAGATGGTATGTTAGTGGCTTTGTAGTCAGCCATTTGCATTTGACCCAGGGCCATGCAAGTCACAGCTTGTGGTGCAACAATACTACATATCTCAGGAATCAAATGATGGGAATAACAAAGTAGCAGTAGATTAATGGTACCATTTACATGCGCATGGCTTTTTACGCTTTCTTTTATACACGGTTATTTTACAGACTAAATTTTATATAAGCAGGTCAGACTTTTAAGTAAGTTTTGGTTTCTGTCATGATGTGTGTATGTGATGTTTTGTCCGACTTTTCTTTGTTGTTAATTGTGCTGAACTGTTTTGTAGCAGATGTAATTTCTCCGTGGAGATTAAAGAATTGTATTGTATTGTATTATATTGTACCGGTATTGCATTGTATTGTATTATATTGTTAGTATCTGCAGCTATGTTACAGGCTTTTAAAAAATTAAAGTGGGCAAGCAGAGAAACGGAAATTCTGAGGAACGATTTATATTTTGTCTGGCTACTTGTTCACTTATCAATAACACTGGGCTCCATTACATAGTTTTTGTAACCACAGAAATATAAAACTATTTTCTACTATCTACTATTGATGATTAGAGAAGATCTTTTGCAGGTCTACCCATGAAAATACGCCATGGAGCCATCAATCACTGAAAAAGCAATTGAGTTATTCTCGAAGAATATACATTTTATTGTGAAACATACCAAACTGTAGGGATGATATGCCGCCCCAGGCCGCCATGAAGTCTCCCTTCTCCAAAAGTTTCAAGTTCGCTGTGCAAGGTGAGTGATCTGAGACGACCATGTCAATGTCACCTTTCCTGATTGCTTCCCAGAGTTTGTCCTGAACACGGGGGTAAAAAAAATTGGAAGAGATGGCAAGATTTGAAATTAGTTTTACCTGTGTGATTTTACTCCTCAGCTTTTTCATTTCAAACTGCCATAGAGATAACAACAGAAGTCAATTAGCACTCAAGCAGGTAGAATGCGCCTCCAGGACAGATATTCATGCTCTCAAGGTTTTACAATTCTTTTCCAGTCTACCACTTGTGGGGGTTCATTTTAAAGCTCTTCGAGTAAGAAAAAATTTCACAGCATCAATTCTTCGAAACGCTAACATTCTATTTTCCCTCATAGAGTTAACACAGGGGTGTAGGCCATTTTGAATTTCAAAAATTGATAAGTATTAGATGATTTGTTTCTCTAGTACAAAACTTTGCAGGTGACCCCTGATTTTCATTCTTGATTTGGTAAGAGAATGGCTGAAAGATTCATTAAGGAAAGTTTAAGTAAAAGTTAACTTTCAAGGCTCATACTACATTAACAAAACTACACCCACTGTTACAGCTGTCAGTACATTTCACTGCCTTGTAATATTCTTTTAGCAGTGCATCAACTTTATTAAAATTTTCAGCATAAGGCTTTAAAAGTTCCATTTTGAAGACCACAGTGATCGTTGAACGGGGAAAAGGGATAACCAAGATTCTCTGCATGCTTCAATATCAACACTTAATTTTCATACATTGTAAACCAATCATTCAACTTGTTATAAATGATGTGCTGAAATGATACAGAAGCTTGAACCTGATTGGTGAAATTTTCAGATATACATGATACATGAATGCAATCCTTTCACCTGATTGGTTTGTTCCCTGATCGGAGGACAGCACTTGTACTGTGTAGCACCATTGGGGATCTTTTCAGCAGCCAGGGTCAGGTAGTGGTGACACGTCTCCACAGTCAGTGGAGCCCCCTGGGCCCTGGCGTCTTGTATGATGGGTAGCGCCTCAGCAGATGATAAGTGAACAATATGGCAAGGTACTCTGTAACAACATCAAGTAAGATAATATATCACTATTCGAGAGCATCCATATGATTTCTTAACAATTCTGTTTTTGCTTCAATCTTTTCAACTACTTGAGCTTAATATGAACAACATGTTTTTTCTTAGTCAATACAATTTTTTTAAAATTCTATATTCCTGATGATCTATAAAATTGAAAAGATTTAAAGATTTTTAGAGATGATGTCACAGGAGGGTTTTTGATCCCAAAACCATAATTTTTCAAGATATTCACCAGAAATTAAAAGATGAACATACAATGTAAAGATGCTTCAAGCTTCATAAATGGCCCTTGCATTTTTTTTCATCCACCATAAAATATGGTTACCTTGGAGACCATAACTCCATTTTCAAAGGTAAACTTTGACCCCTCTAAGAACATCCTATTAAGGCTATTGTCAGTGTAAATTAACCATAGTGTTGATAGAACCATACACACTTCCACAGTCAATGTTAGAACAAGCTTACTTGTACTGTAGACAGAGCCTTGCCAGGAGTTTGATGGCTTCATTTTCCATGGAGCAAGGTCTGGACTTGAGAAATGTCTCATATTCGTTAGCGTCCATGGAGGAAACGTCCGGAGCTGTTCCATCAACCTCAGCATGGAACTGAAAGATATTACAACAGTGAATTGTTATGGACAATACCAAAAACAAAATTGTTCATTCCATTGTGTTTGTTTGGAACAGTTATGAGCTGACCATTTTACATAATGACAATCAGCATGCAGTTTTATAAAAGTCATCTTGGCTAAAGATGTTTACATACGCATTGAAGTCAGCAATGATTTGAAGTTCTGTGCACCAAGTGGAGAATTAGTCTGTAACAGCAGCAGCAGCATCTCTCTCTCTCTCTCTCCATTCATGCATCCATTCATTCTCTCCATTCATGCATCCATTCATTCTCTCCATTCATGCATTCATTCATTCTCTCCATTCATGCATTCATACATTCATTCTCTCTCTCTCTCTCTCTCTCTCTCTCTCTCTCTCTCTCTCTCTCCCTCCCTCCCTCCCTACCTCCCTCCCTCCCCCCCACATTTGAACATTCATGAACTTTAAGTTATACTGGATCACCTGTTCATTCATTCATTGCTCACTGACTCACCAGAAGCACACTGTCGGTACCCTGGAGTTGTTTCATTGCCAAGTGAAGGTCATCCTCTGTGACGTGAGGAAACTCATCCACTCCACTGAAGATTAGAAAGCACTTGAACCCAGCAATGCCTGCCTTGATCATTGGCCTCAACTCCAGCTGTAGATGAAGAAAACATGATTCTTGGGAACTGCTTTCTGAAAGCCCCTCTTTGACTAACCAGCTTCTTATTTGCTCTTTACATCAATGTGTCATACAAAAATCCAATTGCTTTTTAGGGTATTGCTTCGATTAGGAATTTTATTGGTAATATTTTCAAATTTCATGGATATGACTCAAATGAGAGCTGGGACTAATTCATTATTTAAGAGAAAAAGTGGTCAGTTCTGAAATTTTGGATGCACTCAGACAATTTTAGTTTTACTTTATCTCAGCTTTTCAAAGACTTTTCTGAAATTGATTAAACATATGGCATGATAAATATTTTACACTGTTCAAAAATCCATTTGTCAATTCCTAATAAATTGACTGTCATCTGTACTTGCTGAACAAACATGTAGGTACTAGCAGGATAAGACATAGCTCTCATTTCAATAAAGAAAAGTTTACCTGACTCTGAGGTGCCACCTATCCCACAAAGCATCAGCCTTCAAATAGCAGTTACACCAGTCTTACCTGATTCCCAGGTACCACTCCTCCCCAGAATGCAACGTCGACATGGCACTGTCCCTGTGCATGTTTGAGCTTGATGTCGAATGCATCCATGGTGGTTGTAGACGGAATACTGTTCCTGCATATGGTCAGAGACATGATCAGCAGAGTTACATACTTGAGGATGCAAATTTAGACAACACTTTTGCGTATAGAAATAGGTTTTACATTTCAACTAACTGGTTTATCCTTGTGCTTTGACTGTCTCTTTGTATTCCACTGTGGAAATATCAAGCAATGATGCTAATTGTGCAAATACACTACCATTGAATATGAAAGGTGGTTGTACAACACAATTGTTGGACTGAAGTGCAGTTGGAAAGATGAATTTTTGACTGCAGATTCTCTTCTCATCATGTTTAGATTGTTGCACATCTGATCTCTGCAAAGATACATCATTGAAGCTAAAAACACATATTTAAACAACAGTATGTGTAACATTGATATTTCAAATAGACATGTATGTGTTTTGACAGACATAGAAGAGATATAATTGAGAAAAACACTTTCAACTTAAGGTTCATGAACACTTAGGTTTGACAAGTTTGACTAAATTCAACCTGGCAGTTGCCAATTTCAACCTGCTCACCCCCACTCAAAGTAAACAGATCCCCAATCATATTTGTGACAACAGTGACTTTTGACTGAACCATGGTGGTGAAGGGGAATAGATGATAATTGTCCTGATGATTTACTGATGTGAACATATCACTTTGATTGTGTCACAAATCAAGAGTTTTACAACCTCAGTATATCTCAGAGAATCAGTTGCACTGGTAGCTGTGAGTCCATAGCAGTGGGGTTTTGGAGGGGATTTCTGCCTTTTACGGGCTGACATTAACTTTTACGACTTTGGGGTTAAAAGTTGTAAAAGTCAAAACCAGCCCGTAAAAGGCAAAAACGGACCCACAGCTATTGCACTGGCAGCATGCATTAGATTTGTAAAAATTTACAATTTTTCTGAATTTTTTTTTCTACAGAAGTCCCTTTAGGCACACGTTACTGGATGAAAGTCTGGTTAAGCCAGTGCTTGATTGCTTACAATGGCATGTCCACAATCGTTGTTATCCCGCCAGCTGCAGCTGCCTTGGTAGCAGTCTCGTAGCCTTCCCAGTCAGTCCTGCCAGGTTCATTGACATGTACATGACTGTCAACAATCCCCGGCATGATGAGTAGATCACCGCCATCGATAACCTGTAATGCACAATGCCAGGAGTTAGTGACAAAGCTGTGACTTAAAATATGTCACACAAAAAATGGGATATTAGATGAAAACATACAAATCATGACATTCAATTTTTTTAAAAAGTGTTCTTGCAAATTTTGATCCAAGGGCAGCTGCCACAGAGAAAAAAACATTTGTAGAGAATGTATCCTTGTTTAGGAAATTCTTGATGGCTAATAATATACTGGTATAACAAAAATTAGTGTTCTGTAATCAAAGTTGATATCTTGTTGAACCTTTGAGTAATGAAATTTTTCCCGCCAAAATATTAGTGCTGCATCTCACTAATTTTTATGATTTTTTTATGTAATATTTCTGATACTTTTGGACCAAATGGACATCACTTTTCACAAGCTACAGTTTTTGATTAAAATTTTGGGAAAAATTAGAAAAAATTGACTGGGTTTTATACATTTTAAAGGTGACAAAAATTGACTTTGGTACTCAAGTTGAAGGGCCTACTGATTTTGATGGTGTTTTTTTAACCACTTTTGTTTTTAATGTCAATTACACTGAGTTTTTTGTTCTAATCACCAAGCAATGTTGCAAGTCATACTCAGTATTCAGCTAGGGCTAAAAAAAATGTGCTGTTCTGATAACCCAACCTACACTATTTTTTACCCGCCGACCCTAGACTTTTTAGGACTACGTAAACACGGAAATTAAAAACAGAGAGAAAAAACCTGTAAAATCATGCGTTCATGACCTGGCATTTTACTTTTGCATGAATGAGGATGCCTTTTATGTTTTTATTAATTCTTTTTATATGTATGATACATTTTTCTGGAAATGTAGTGGCCAGTGTTTGATCGCCCTGAACCCCTGAAAACTGTGTATTTAAATTAAAATATTTTGGAAAATAATCCCTGCCTACCTATCTACCCTATTTTATAAAATCATGTTATTGGAACAGCAAAACTTATTTTTCAGCCTTAGTCAGCACATCCCGTGCATGCGTGAATTGCATAGTTATTGCTAACAAGAGAATTCTGATCCAGGCTAGAATTCACATATAAACAATTAGTACACTTTACATGTATAAGAGAGTGTGTTGACAAAATAATTCATAACAGGCGTTTCAAAATATTTTTGGAAGTTAATTAGAGCTAGAACTTCCCATAGACACAAAACAAAAGTATTGGAAAAATTTCATTACAGTTTCAGCTGCTGATCTTTTAGCATCACCTTCATCTTGTACGTATACAAAGCCAAAAATTTAGGTCTCACCAGTGTTCAAGACAAATAATTATTTTTGCATATTAAAGTTGGAATGCAGTGATGTCATTCAGGTGTCAGTCCCATCGAAACCTTTTTGAAGTTTGTCAACTGATTGTACGGACAGTATAGCCAATCATAGCATCATGCACTGTAATTTCATGCATACCACAGATGTGGCCTGAAATCGGTTGTTTTGTGTTGAGAGCGTAGGTCCCCTCAAAACTTGTACCAAAAATGCACAACAGATCAATTCTGAGCAAAAGCAGATAGCAAGTATAAATTAGAAGCCTTATTAATGTTGGTTTATTCAAATGAATGCGTCTTTTTGTGAAGGAAATCTGATTCTCCGATGTGTATCATGGCAATTATGTTTCCTAACTTCCATTTATTCTAGATTACAGAGGGGCCTTCACCATGTACCAAACCACAAGCAACTTGACGTACAGAGCTTTATTTGATGAAGGCAAGTTGCTGACCCACAAATTCCTGTTAGCTAGTTGCAACCCCTACATACCAACAAGACTGTAAAAGTGGCTGTTCTGGTATCTAATTATCGTTCAAGTTGCCTATACGGGGCACAGCTGCTGTGTTAACTTTTGATAACTTTGGCAGCATTTTTGTTCAGGACAGTATATCAACTAGGTTCTTGTTCTACTCCTGTAGCATATGTTGGACTATCCAGGACTCCGCTTGCTCCTATTAGGTGTATGCACAATTTATGTATGCGAGAGCTTCAAGGTCATAGCCAACAATAGCTCTGCATGGCAGGGCTGTGTCACAGTTGCGAGTGTAGTGATACGTACCGGCCGCCGCGTACTATGCTGCTGATAGTATGCATAGAATAAGTGCATAGTACGCGGCGGCCGGTACGTATACTCGCAACTGTGGGCTGTGTGTTACCGGCGTTATGTGCATGATGTGGTGGGAGGCAAGGTACCTTGTGGGAGGCCGTATAACGCCGGTAACACACAGCCCTGCCATGTAGAGCTAAGCCAACAATAGCACATCAAAGGGTATAGCCTCGAATCCGCCCCATTTAACAACAGTAACATTAGTATTATTGAACATTTTATCAGTTTATTGCTGCTGACACGGTTTTCTGCGCGAGTATTAGGCCCCTCGTAGTATAACTGCAGTTTTGCGTTGCCAAAATGGTGGCTTATACTCGAACACATAAGGTATCACCAATGTCCACACCTATGGCAGTGTTTTCTGTGGACAGGGGATTCCTTCTCTGTTGTTGGCACCCTCTCGAAATGGTGCCAGTCACACCTTATAAGTAGAACACATGTACTGGTGAAATTCCCCTAAATTTTCTGTTGAAGGGACCCCCCCCCGTTGATACCATCCTGGATGAAACAATACTGTGACCTTCGTTCTGAAATGTTGTTATTTGTTCCAGGGTTTGTTACCTGAAAGGCCTCTCCATGAGCTCTATCCGTTCTGCAGTCCTGTCCCGCTTTGATATCTACTATAATCCCATCTTTGACCGTGATGGCAGCCGGTGAAATATGACCGTTTTCAAGAAGAACACGATTACCGATCACAACCGTCGAGGCCATCTCACAACCCCAGATCTCGATTCAATCGATACCACAACTAGTGCATGGTAGCAGTGCGCACAAACACAACCACGTCACGTCTGCTGTCGCGATTCCCCGATCATGGAGCTGAGATGAGAGGGGCGTCGTTTCACACCATGTTTTCAGATCCAGAGACTGAAATAGGTTGAGGGCGCTGTCTACAATGTGGGTCTTCTGACGGAACTGAACTGCACTGCTTGAACAGTGGATAAACGTAACCATGTAAGCTTCTAGTCGTATAGTCCGGTCTATGTTTGAACTCATTCGTGAAAATATATCCGTTTTCAGAGCACTCCTTTACAAACCCGTTTACTGCACCTATTTACAGTAAACATGTAAACATGGTTTATCGTGCACGTCGATTTTAGCCCTGCGTACCGGGTCTGCGTACAGGTCTGTGTGTTCCCGGCGTGCTGGGAACACACGCAGGGCTACGTCGATTTATGCTATGATCAAATAAATTTAACTGTCTCTTCAAAACAATAATGGGAGCGGTGGCATGGGAGAGACTGAACAATATCAAATAGAAAATTTAAAATTGTTTATTATAGTAACACTGCATCCCTTCAATGCTTTTTTATTTCTTTTTTGCGTTTTCTTATAAGTAAAAAGCCGTGCTTATAACTTGCTAATCGTGATTTCAAAGAGGGTTAACTTATCAAACAAGTTAAATTTTTGTTGCATGGCATCTCAAGTGTCCAACATGTCTATGTAATGGTCATTGGTACTGGGTAGAACTCATGTAAATATGGTTAGAAATCGTATACTTCCAAACCTTGATTCATTATGCACCAGTTTTACGAAACGCATACCAAGCAACAAATAACTTTTTATCAAATATTAAATCTAGGCAACCGTACATATTCAAGTAGATGCAAAATGGATATATCAGTAAGCTTAGATTTCCGATATCAATGGTACAACATTGAACAACATTCCATCTGTTGACTTGCCTGCATTCATTTGTATGATTAATTTAGTATTAGTTAGCCTAGGATGGTTAAAGGTTGATATGTGTGCAAGAAATTGGATTTTGGAATTTCACCGAAATGTTGACTCACTATACATTGGAATCTATGAGAAAACTAAGAATAATTGTTTTACAATGCTAAAACTAAATTAATTTGTGCTTTTATAGGTGTTTGATAATTGATACAAATGTACTTGATTCAAATAGATTATTTAAAAGTTCAGATGTGGACAACAATTATGATATTGGAATTTCACCTAATGGTACTAGTAGTCTCAGCACAGGTACCTGCTGAATAATTTCCCTGACAAAACTTACTATATCTCTAATATGTAAGTAATAGGAATTGTTCATTGCCCTCGGTGCAGTGAGCTTGCATTAAGGCAAGCCTCAGAGCTGTCAAGTCAAGATGTTCATGTGACAGATAGTTATACTTTTGTTCAGATATACAGGTGAATAACTTCAGAGAATGAAATCATGCAACGAATCATTTTAACTCCCAGAATATTTCTGAACACTGAAACTACTTTTTGTCGGGACGGAGCTGTTTGAAAAATACATGCCCCCCCCCTTTGCAATTTTCAAATTTGAGGTGACCCCCCCCCCCCGTGGATTTTGCCGGCCCGCCCCCGGCCATAATAACTGAACGCTCCCTTATTGTACAACGGCAGAACTGTGCGTTTGTTTCATGTTCCCCGCCCCGACCCTCGCTTGCCAGGGTCACCTCGTGAACACCTGACCTCACCAGGTCACCGGGTCAGTAAACTTGTCACGTTTGGATAGCATGTGTGTAATGCGCGCGACGTACGCCAGGGAGCCTGCAGAGTATGAAAACTTCCCGCTCGTCTGTCTGCACATGAATTTCCGCGCTAACAAAGTATGCGCTGCAAAATTCAATACTGCCTAAGAGCCTTACTTTAGGCTGTATTGAATTTTGCAGCGCATACTTTGTTCTTTTCTGCAAATAACGACAACAATAAGCTTAATAATAATAACGACAACAACAACAAATTTACTGAGTCCAAATATATTTTTATTTTTCTTCATTTTTAAATATTTAATCATGATCATCATCATCATCATCATCATCATCATCATTGGAGATTGAGGATCCTATGCTATGCGTATGTATCCCCGCCCAACCGCTCCCGCCCGGGCCCTGGCTCTGCTGCCTTGTTGAACTCTTGACCTAAGTGAGCAGGTCACCGGGTCAGTAGACTTGTGATTGCCATATATGCTTGGCGTATGCAAATTTATAGATTTCCGCGAATAAACCCTCCTTGACAGTTCGATGACTCCTGTGGTTATACCACAGGCGCTCCTTAGTTGGGTAGTCTGCTAAGTAGATCGATTTTCGGATCGATCTATTGATCCCGTAAGTCGATATGCCCACCACTGCAACCTAAATACTCACGGTTGCAGTGGCGGGCATATCGACTTACGG
>LD344728.1:43955-68140 GCA_001465055.1 Ptychodera flava | reverse complement strand
CCTGGCTCCGCTGCCTTGCTGAACTCCTGACCTCAGCAGGTCACCGGGCCGGGTCAGTAGACTTGTGATTGCCATGTGTGGCGTATGCAAATTTATAGATTTCCGCGAATAAACCCTTCTTGACAGTTCGATGACTCCTGTGGTTATACCATCCTAGTATAGGGGGACACATACCGATACACTAGTAACATGTCGAGTTTCATTACTTTTCGTCGTTAGGCGTAGGTAATTCTTCATTCAAACTGCGAAATAATGATAAACATATAAATTTGAGATATATCTTAGAGGTTAAAACACTTGGCTGTCTAGATATTCGACCCCTTCATGACCTTATATCCTGACATTTTTGGTAATCGAGGGAATCCCAAATGCAATATGCCAAAGTTCCTAAGAAATGACGCCCCGGGGAAATGTTTGAATGTTATCATTGGGGTTGCAGAAATGTCCGTCCCAAGGGGTAGGGGCGGGGTAGGGTCGTCTTGGTCTCAGCCCATGGTTCTTCTTGCTATCGTTTATGTCGACATTTTAATACGTTTGACTATGATATGCATTGCTAATAAAGATTCATACTACCAACCTTTGGTGTCTTGGTCTTATGTTAGCACCAATCTGGTTTTGTATTTCTTTTCCTCCTTCGGCCGTGTCACGTATTTGTCCTTTGACAATCTTTCTCGAAGCACATGATGATCGCGAAGTTTTGTTTGTATGTTCCGTGTATAAATTATATCTGGCGCGTTTGATTCCCTCATGCTCCAATGTCTATGGCGAAAGCAATCAAGGGTAAATTACTAATCCGTGGTCGGACGCTGTCATCAGATTGTCACTGGATTGACTCTGTTGACTGCGACACCGGATTGACAAAGTAAACTAACGCACCAGCAAGACTGTTATACCTTTTCGAAAAAGCAAAAATACTGTAGGCCTAAAGTCTGAAAAGTATCAAAATTTTGATCACTTATAGAGGGGATATTTGAAATTTTATAAGGATATTGAGGGGGGGGGGGGAGATCTTAAAAAAGAGATCCCTCCAGGTCTCAAGCCCAAACATTATTTGTGAACACACTGCCTATGTTGCAAACTGCGGCTTTTTCTATACTTATAACTTAGGCCCTACAGCGGCTTCGCTTCGAACCACAAGCAACTATCGTCGCTTTGTGAAGACGATCGAAGAGCCCATGGTTCCCGCGCCCTGCAGATCCCACGAGCGATCATGGTACCATCTAACTTGCTATTAAACTTGAAGCCATGGAGGAGAGACTGTGGCCACTGTCCCTCCACGCCCACGTGTGACTGACTGGGCCGGATTTGTGCAGCAATATAGCTTACGTCACCATTTTAGCTTTTTTACGTAATAACAATACGCGTCACAAGTACAACTGCTTTGTCTTGTAATGAGCCGGGCGTCCGCCATGCCAATCATCGTGTACTCGTCGAAACGCTGACGATATGCGATTGGAATTGCCTTGATTAGATCACATATTCATCACCTCAACAATCGCACAGAATGATAGTCACAAGGTAAGTTAATTCGCAGATCCTCTACTCGCTACGGTAATTGTAACTTGCGTACCAAGCTGTGTGTTCCCGGCGTTTATGTACGGCCTCCCACCATGTACCACAAGCAGTATCACACCAGGAACAAACAGCATCGTACGCAGGGCTGCTACATCGATACATGTTCGCTAATACTAGGCACAGCCGCTCTATCCAGAGGGACTGTGTACGAGGGTTTGAATCGTCTAGTGTCGTCTAGAATTCATAACTTCCATTCTTTGATGGTTTCCGACGTAAATCATGTCGTATGATCGTGATTGCTGCTTGGGGTTTCATCTAGAATTTACAAAAAAAAAACACACAAAAACAAAACAAAACAAAACTACTTGCACACTTCACCACCATGTGTATGGCTCCAAGTAGGCCATAAAATATATTAAGGTTGTGTGTTTTAATTTGTAAAACTGGATATTCCTGTACGTTATTGGATGGATCCCGACAATGTCTCGCCCCACAAATACACGTGTATCTGATTGTATAGATTAGCGATACTATCGAAGGGGCCTCTAGTCACTTCGACCCCAGACCAAATTTTGACCCCCTCAAACCTTTCCCCAGTACACTCAGTGTGACAGTTTTCGGACGACGTCAGTTTTCTGACATTTAATGACATGCTGTTCGTTGTACTCCGCGCCGTATTGATAGCGTTTTACAAGTCATATGACTCCTACTACCTCCATGATTAAGCCAAGTGACGCTGCTGTCCCATTTTGGATAATTTTTTTTTTCTCAGTAGAAACTATTTCATAGTCAAACGTATTAAAATGAAATTTTTGTATCAGTGTTTCCCTGACCAATGAAACAGTGTTGTACTTTGAATAAGTCCATAGTATGAAATAATATAGCGGTCATACTCACAATTTCCTACTAAGGAAATAAGGAATGCAGTCTACATTTGAGACCAATTTATTTGCTTGTTATTGCTCGCACAAGCAGTGTGGTCATTCTATTAAAGATAGGTATTTACTGAGACTTACTTACACCTATGACTTAGAATGAACAAACATTCAGAAAGTTATCATTGAATTCACGCAAAAAGCGTACTCTCTTGTTTTGGTGTCACAACTCTAGCTGATTTGCATTGATTAACCCTTTTGGCGCCAAAGTATATTTTTGTCCCCCTCGTAAAATAAATCCCCTGTCAACTTTCTCAGATTTTTGCCAAAATTTTGAGAAAAAAATTGTAGCCAATGAAATGTGATGTCCGTTTGGTCCAAAATTATTGAAAAATTACAGAAAAATTCATAAAAATTGGTAAAATTTTGCACTAAAAGTTTAGAAGAAAATTACAGCGCTCAAAGGGTTGACGTCACAAAATGATAAATATTTCCTGTGACACATCTGCAAAATACAGTAAGACAGCTTTCAAATCATCTCCAAACTAAAAACTAGAAGAGTCTTATCTTCAGGCATCTGTAGGTGTTGCATCACTGATAGTGTCAGCATCAGCTTGTCTGTGCATGGTAAACTTGTAACACAGTTTATTCAAAACATTTGTGTTTGCTTATCACAAAAATCTCATATAAAACTTAATCTGATCCCTTACAGATCTTTACTTAGTTTAAGGTATGATTTCAGTCGACAATTTGACTTTTTTGTCAGTTTTGCATACACATAAGGAGCTATACCACTCAGCCTACCTTCATCTCACAGAACAGTGCCCTCAGCAGTCATATTATTATTTTCGCTTTTGCTTATTCATGTAATAAATTATCATCATCAGTGAAGCATTCTACATGTATCTGTACAGAAAGATCTTTATCAGCATATCTGTAAGTGAATGAATTTCACCAACTTTGTGATTTTTATTGCTCATGTAGAGTTGGGTATTATCCTGAGAGGAAAATTGCCAGGGCACCTAAAAGTCTTACATTGATTTCCTTTTTCTCACCACAGGTCAAGAAGATGTAAACCACACCACAACTGTGATGTCATTGGTAGAAACTTGCATTACATAAAGTAACAGTATCAATTATGACTTCAAATAATTCTGGCTTTCTCAATTATCGGCACAAGCGTCTCTTCACATTGTGTTTTATCACTTTGTGTGTGGCATCGCTCTACTTTCTGGTGGGCCAGCCTGTTAACCTGCCTATTGCTTCATTCTTTACTGATGATTCATGTACAGTCAAAGTAGTCGTGCAGAATCAGTCAACGTTGTTCTGGTACCCAACAAAGGACCGCATCCAGCATGTGGCACTCTCAGCCGTAGAATTCAGAGATGCCAAGCTTAAAGAAGAGCGCCCTCTAGAGAGCAATGTTCCAACTGAGAGGTATCCATTTGAGGATAATGTTAATCTTCTTCCGAGAGATGAGCCATGGATTGACTTGATTTTACAGCGCTATGATCGTAACTTTGACAACTCGCAGGAAAAACCACCAGATTTCAAAAAGCGATTGAAAGGAAAATCAAACGCTTCGTCGGAACAGATAAGTTGCCGGCTCAGTGAAGCAGCACCTGTTATGTTCATTAAGCCAGAGGATTCACCATTCCATGAGCTGGGAATAGGAAATATATTCCCCAAGGAATCTCTGATCCCAAAAGACGCAACAGTGGCACCGCCATATAAAACCTGTGCAGTTGTGATGAGTGGAATCTCCCTCAAGGGTTCCCAGCTTGGCAATGAAATTGGTGAGTTCAAAAGTTTAAAGGTATTTCTGTAAAAGCAAGATCTTTGCACTAGTTATTGAGGCATGTTTATAGACTTAGAAAGACAACTGACATATGTCATCAACTGCCAAAAGTATGCCTGTCTTTTTTGTGAACAACAATATGATCAAATACAAAGCCGAGTACAGTCATCCCATGGAAGTAAACATCTGTTTTTAAAACTTCTGTGGAAGATTAGAATAAGTGACGGATTGCATTTTGAATTACCTACATTCAGCAGACTCTAAACAATATGTTCACCCTTGTGCATTGAAATCAAAGAAGCTTATGGCATGGATTAGAATTTGCTGTACGTAATTATTCTGGGCAGTTTTCTTGCTGAACTGTCGACTGACCCTCATGCCTTCTGTGGCAAGCGCTGTATCTGCTCTACCCCAAAACTGAGAGTCAAAGTGCAGTTGCACCCAGTGAAAGATTTGAAATGCAGGCAACAGTGGCACAAGTGGCTTTGGACAGTTTATTTTCACGTTTGAATTTTTATCAGCCACAGTGTTCTTGTGTAAATTAATGTATGTTAAAAGACTTTGAGTTGCAGCCAAAAGGTACATGTATGGGTGGTATAAATACAAACTACTTTACACAAATAAAGCAGTTATTACTAATATTTTATATTAGCACCATATGCAGATCTGGATTATTCATAGTGAGTATTTAAGATGTTCCCTCATATGTATGTTTACTTAAATATCTTGGTTGATATCTTAAGCACAAAATCTTTGCTGATTTGCAGCATGCTCGGAAGGTTATATCTGATTGGACGATTGTCACTATTCACAGCAACTTAGGGAGTCAGTTTGTATTATTCAATTATAACATAGACAGTAAAGGGGGGAGGGGGGAAGACTCTTCCTCCCCTCTACTGTCTATGATTATAACAGTCAGATTCAACCAACCAATTGGATAAGTTTCTGAGACAGTGCACATTAGCTCCAAAATCTTGGATCTTACAGCAAGAGCAGAGTCAAAGATAAATTACTGAGTCTCAAAATGTGGTGAAAGTTAATTAACATTCAAAAACATGAACCTGGTAATCTGTTCTTCACAGTAATCTTTCTTTGGATGTGTATGATAACATTTTAGAAAATCCTTTTTTCACTTTTTATGGACCCTTTTTGGTATTCAAAAAATTGCTTGTGGTGTCAGTTTCCATGATATTAAACAGTCCGAACTATAACAATATAAAAGTTTTGCAAAATCACAGATACAGCAGTATTTGAGTCATCAAACTCTGGACATAGTCCTTTTAAAGTTCTACAATTCAATCATTAGCTTAGATTTATTTATTTAATTACTTACATGTAGTGAAGAGGTTCTTTCAAAACAGAATGCAATCAAAGAGATCAAAAAACACTTTGAAAAATTGCAACACACATGCAAAGAATAAAAGTAAAACTTTACTGAGCAACAGCTTTCAACAAGATTAATTGTCGTTGAGGGCGCTTTTCTCTTTCCAGAGAGTTTTAACAAAGCTCTGAGTTGCCTTTGAAACAGCTGCTCCATAGGTCATCATGGTGTGTTCCTCACTGAGCATTCACTGGATAAAATATGAAACTTAATATTTATTCGTCAGGAAAGAAACTTATTCAGGCTGAGAGATTACATCATTCAAATGCAGGCAAAATATCTTTTTGATCTCAGCACTACATGTATGTTTACATCTTGTTAAGTAAAAATGAGGTTCATTAACAATTTCACCAGGGCAAAATGTACACTCTCCTTACTGTTTATAATGAGATTACATTGACTTATTGCCTTTGAGGTCAATTGAGTTTGAATGTATTTTAAAGAATAATGAATGCCATTGGTCATTTACATACTTTTCCAGTTTATTATCTTTTTTCACCCATACATGTATGTAGTGCTGTCGATATTTTACATTTTCAATACTTCGCCGGATTTTATTTCATTATGATCACTCATACATGTACATAGGTAAAACTGTGCAACCATGCCTTGTATAACTGAGTACATGTATCTGAATAAGAAACATGATCTAGCCCATTATCTATCAAAATGTTGTGAACGTAGATACTTTACCCATTCCATACCTGATGAACCTTGCTTTTGTATAATTTATTGAGTTCAAAAACTACATACAACCTTGATCAAGCTGTCATTTTCACTCTGTAGTCTATCAATATATTTAACATGTGCTCTATATCAAGCATTATACCAGGATGTGCAATATTTTTCTCTCTGAAAGGAAATTTTCCAAAATGCTGCTGCAAACAGTGTGAACTTTTGAATTTGATAATATGATTACTTTGTTAGAACCATACACTAATTGATGGTAATATTATACTGTTCCACAGGGTATCACTATATACAAAACAAATCAAAAGTATTATGGTGATTTTTAAGTGACATACTATATGCTGCAAGTTTCATTCCTTTCTGATATATTTGACGAAAAGTGCTCATGATCTTTTAAAGAAAGTTTGATAGTCATTCCTAAATAATCATACGAGTAGGCAATCCCCCTCCTGTACTCTTCCCACTTGACCTTTGCCCTGCCTTGTTCTCCACATACAGAACACATTTCCAGGGAAATTTCCTCCCTGAAAAACATTCCCTTGAGGACCCTGAAACATACTTGTTTTATGGAGTCAAGAATACTGTAAATCTCATCAAAAGTTACAGCTGTTTGAACTGAAAAGTACTGAAATAACAAAGAAATATATAACACAGCCAATGTATCAACATATGAATTGTGACCCCAATGTAATGAGATTTTTCTTCAAAGGTTGTGTATCTTTGTTTGTTTGGGTAATTTATTGTACTGCAGGGTTAATATATCTCAGCATCTACATGTATCAACTACTTGCAGAGAGAAAAACAATGGTCATATGGGGACATTGAACTCTCAACCCTATTGTTCCCGCAATACAGTACATGTATGTAAACTACTAGAAGGGAAAAGTCATAGTATTTAATTAGCATGAAAAATATAAGAGTAAAAAAAAATCTAAACTCCATTTTGAAAAAACTTTAATCCTGACCAATATTTTATCTTTTAGATGCACACGATGCTGTGCTGCGTTTTAACTATGCACCCACAAAGGGATATGAAAGGGATGTTGGTGGCAAGACAACACTACGAGTTGTCAACAACAAGGTATTCAGGCAAAAAAATTTAAGACAAATCCTTGAAAAGTTGGATGAAGATGTTCCCTTTGTGTCTTGGAGAGAAGGCCCCTACAATGCTAATATGCACAAGGTAAGATTACAGTTGATGTGCACTCTGAAAAAACATTCATAAAAACAAAAGAAGTCAGTTTTTGAACTGGTGAGGCACCAGCTCTTACTCAAAGGTTTGTGAACACGATAATATAATATTTGCTTCAAAAGTGAAAGACTTAAAGTTTTGCTCAAAAGTTTTCATCATGAACTTTCAACCATTCTCTTACCAAATCAAGAATAAAAATCATGGGACACCTTGCAAATTAAGCATTATAGAAACACATTACATGTAATTTGCTGTTATTTTGAAATTCAAAATGGCCACCATCCCTGTGTGAACTCTAAGGAATAAAATTAATTTGATTTTTATGAAACTAAGACAAAAAAATTCTTTAAGAGCTTTAGAATACCCCCCCCCCTCCCTCAACAACAAATAGTTGATCAGAAAGAATTGTAGACATTTTAGCACCTGAATTTACGTCCCTGAATCCAATTCTCTACCTTAAACCCCATTCTCTGCTATCATTTGACCCAAACCAATTCTTTTCGATGGTGATTGTTGACCTCATTACAGGGGTTCAGGGGTGAACGGCATGGGTCAGCGACTTATTACTGTAATGTTTGGTTTCAAAATTCAATTTCAATGGAAAACAATTCTGAACAGAAAACATTTTAATCCTTTATTAGCCAACACAAGCTTTGATCCCCTTGATGGGAAAACATGGCCCTTACTGGTATGAGTCATACAATTATGCTATTGTGCTGTTCTTTTGACACAGTTGTACTATTGCACTCTCTGAACTTAAGGATATGGAGCACCCGTAACTTTGAGAAGCATAATTTACACAACTTATTTCTCTACAGTAATAGAGTAATACAATGTATATAGAATTGCAAAAGAAATGTGGTTATGGTGATTGTGTGAAAATCATAACTAAATGAATGTAACAGACCAGACTTAAGTGCCTTATAATGAATTCTTGACCATTTTTGTATATTTCTACTACGATTCATGATCAGTGGTACACAGATGGCAAATCGGTCTTCTGTAATTACGCCAAGTGGCATTACATGCATCCGTCTCAACCCGTCCACATACTGCGACTTGAAACAATATGGAGGCTCTGGGACGTTGTTCAAGAATTCAGCGATGAAGAGTTGAGCGAGTTTCCCCTCACATCTGGCTTTTTAGGTAAGTCATCATAAAATTTGCATTTTGTATCATTCAATAATTTCAAGTGCATTGGCAATGTCACGTTCTCTACAAAATATTGCTCAAGTTCACTTTTAGTGTAATTTAGCTCATGTAGACCTCAGTTGAAATAATTTCCTTGCTGTTCATCGTTAACTTTCTTCATCAACAGGCTTTACTGAGCAAACCAAGAGATACCGTAAGACATAAAATCAGAACACTGATGAACTAATGAACTCCAATGGCGCTGTATGCTATGTAACTAAATGCATGCACACAAAATCAAACATTGCTGCTTGAAATGCACACAAATTTTGTCATTTTTGCATGCATGCTTGGCTATCATTGCAGCTTGTAGTTTGAGCCAATCTTTTAGTGTTCATTGTAACATTGGCAGTGACCTATAAAATTGTCTTTCCATCTGTACAAGAGTAATTTCAAAATTGTAGTCTATATTTGCAGAGAAATATTTATATTTGCATGGTAATGAGAGAAAAATGGCATTATTTGTGAACTCTCTATTGTCGACCTTTTATTACATTAATTGGACCTTGTCCAGTATCTTGTCACGCAAGTACCCCATGGACTGTACCATTATTTTTTAGGGTCCGCCGATGGACTTCAGGGGCTGAATATAGGTAGTTGAACTTAAGCAAACACACTAATGACTATAAACATGGAGGTCTTTCTTTCTACCTCCATGCTATAAATAACTCATTGCCATGTGAAAGAGGTATACAGGGAAATTGTGGCCTATGTCTCTATCCAGCTTTGTTTGTTGGCTATGGAAAAAAGGTATTGATAGTCTCTTTTTATTCACCCAGTGTTATTGGCATGAAAATTACCCACCCCTCTGTCCCCTCCGACGACATAGAATCCCACTAGCGTGCTTATTCTGCCCCTAACACCCGTCGGCCACCCTTAAAAAATAATGGTACAGTCCGCGGGGTACTTTCTTCGCATGATACTTGACAAGATCCCAAAAATCTCTTTAAAGGTCAACTCTGAGAATTTATAATTTTCTTGTTTTTTTGTGACAAAGGAATTCATCTCATGTTGCACCTTTGCGAAGAGGTTCACGTGTACGGTTACATTCCACGAAAACACGAACGGTACTGTTACTACTACGAGAAATGCTGCCTGCTATGTGGATGGCTGCTCTTCGACACCCATCCAAGAGATCCTGAGAAAGCAGTTTCAAAGAGACTGCACGCTGGCAAAGAAGATGACATTCTCAATAAACGGATAATTACAATGAAAGGATACTCAAAGTATAATTGCAAAAAAGACAGAAAACATAGCGGTGTGAGATAGGAATCTTTTTGATAAAATTGCTTGAGCTTACGGAACACAGCTGTGTGGTTTGGAAACTGGAGTGTCATCATGTTTGTAAAGCCTCATATAACTGCATTGATGTAAGGCCATTTAGATATAATTCTTTGTTTGCTGTCCACGGATTTTTGAAAACCTACCAGCCAGCCTGGTTAAAAAAAACAAAATCAGAAAAAACAACAAGTGTATTAATGTAAGCTCATTTTTCCACTTTTTTTCTTTTGGAAATACTAATATTTCTATTTTTGTTTGTTTGTTTTCTTCATTTTCTCTGAAAACCTACCTGCACACATACGGCAAACAAAGAATTTTATTTAAGGTGCCTAATTAAGGGAACCCAAGCACTCTGCTGTGTATTTAATACAGATATACCATAGGCAGTTCTAACTACACCATGGAGGTAGTGCACAGGTACTTACCAAACACATACTCTTCACGTTCATGGTGAAATATCTGTTTTGCTTGGTTGAATACAAATGTGAAAAAGTACAGTTTCTTCAAATGATAGGTAAAATGTTGCAATGCACTACAGAAATCATTGTTTTTAACCAGCAAAGCTAAAAAACCCAACATGGCTACCCTGCACATCCAGAATCAATTATCTCATGTGGGTCTTGCAAAGGTCCATGATTACACTGAGGTCATTTACATTTATGTTTTTGTAAAGGTCATGGGATTTTTATGAGATTTTTATAACCATGGATACCGCTGATGGTCAATTCTCTTTCCATGATATTGCTCTCTGTGGTCAGAGAAAAATTAGAGAGATTTCTTTGAGGGAAACAGACCACATATTGAAATGGTAATTTATTGCATCAGTCACATTTTAGTCCCAACGAACGAAGACAGGGGCGGCTTAAAGATTGGACTCCGCCTGTACATTCGTCCATCCACGCAGATATCTCAGACATGCCTGACCCAATTTCTTTCAAACTTGGCACAAGGATAACACACTATAGCATTATTACATACACCATGTGGCCATTTCTTGTGAGATTTTGAGGTCCCAGAGCCATTACTGAGACATGCCTCAACAGAATTCTTTTAAACCTGGCACAATTAAGGGCAACACTCTATGAGTTACACAAGCCTGTCAAATGTCTTCATGATACTATCCAATATCCCAAGGCTGTTAATTTCTCATGATTTTTTCAATGTATAGAGCCATTACTAAAACATACCTGGACAGATTTCTTTACTTGGCACACAGACCACACACTGTATGACCTACCAGTGCATGTCAAATGTCTTCAAGATACAATCAAATCTTCTTGAGATTGTTTCAATTCCAGAGCCGTTACCGAAACATGCCTTGACTGGTTTCTTTTAAACTTGGTCTGAAGACTACCAGGACACACTATTACTTATATGTGCATGTCAATTTTTGCAATATGATCCAATGTGACTGCAAGGCAGCCACTTAGTTGTGATTCTTTGATGCTTAGTCTGATCCCATTACATATAAATTGACATGTAGTATTTTTCATCACGACAAACCCAGTTGTTGTTGATCATGTGTTTAAATATATCATATATACATATGCAGTTCAGTGAAATGCATGCTTGTATTTGTAAAGTGTTGGTATTAAAATAATTTGGTAATATATAAATTGTTCAATTTACTCAGATAGTTTTTCTTTTACATTATGAGTCTTTACTCCTAGGTCTAATTTTTTGTCACTGTACGATGAGAATGTGAAAATTTCATTCACTGCACTAATGAACTTGAAATTAGCCATTTTCATTAGTGCAGTGAATGAAATTTTCACATTCACAAGTTTCTGTGATTTTTAGTTACTAAAGACATAGTCTATAGAAGCTATTTGGATGGGTATCCGTCCGGCGTCCGGCGTTAGTCTGTATGTACCGGTATGTATGTATGTATGTCCGTTTGTGAGGGGTCCGTCCACTCAAATATCTTGAGAACCGCAGTACTTACTGATTTGATATTTGTTGTGTAGATGAAAAATATGATTTTGAGAAACTTTTTTATTAATTTTTTGATATTGTTGAAAATATGCAAATTAATGCCAAAAAGGCATTTTTGGTAAAAAATCTTCTTCTTCATAACCGCTGGTCAGACAGCTTTGTTATTTGGTATACAGGTCCCTAGGGATAATTCAAGTTAGATTTGTTAAAATTGTGATGAAATATGCAAATGTGCATTTTTAAGGAATTTTTTGTCATTTTTGGTCAAAATTTGACTTACATTGTATGTAATTCTTGTACTGTATAAACCCTATCAATTCACCCAGAAAAAATAATTAATATGATTTTAAATAATTGAATTAATTAGGGAATCATCAAAGCCAAAATAATTTTAGTGTAGAATTATTAGAAAGTTCAACTTTTTTGACAGTTCATAGTGAAATCATGTAAAAGCAACTTTTCTGAATCCCAATTTTGACATATTCTGAACCATCATATATTGTACTCTGTATGTTATCTAAAAGAAATTGCTCATAATAGTTTGTCATGATAGGGTGGTCAAATAAATAGAGATAAAGTTCTAATTTCCATTTATGGTTGACTTGGTAAGGATAAAATAAAATTACTTTTTGAGGAAAAAAAATAGAGTGGTCATGACTAGTGGTCAAAGTGATAGGGTTTATATGGTAAAGCTGGGCTGTAAGATTCCACATGTGCTATTTATAGCAATTATGCAATCTGTGCAAACAGTGCAATGAAAGTGTTACATGATTCCTTATAATGCTTTTGATGACCTTGAACTTCTTAAGTTTCAAACATTTGCCTCTTCTGTGTGCTTTCTCTGATTACCTACAGGCTCAACTTATTCAACAGAACTTATTTGCAATGTTAATTTGAAAGTTAAAATGTGCTTGGTTAATAGATAGTGATAAAGATAACCAGCTGAAGATTCTTTATAACCTGACAGATATGCTGTTTTTTATAACGTAAATCTTGATAAGCAAGTCTTGTTTACTTTAATTAGAATGTAATTCACTCCTGTCTATTAGCTACTATAGACTAATATAGTCTATAGAAGCTATTGGGATGGGTATCCGTCCGGCGTCCGCCGTAAGTCTGTATGTATGTATGTATGTCCGTTTTTGAGGCGTCTGTCCACTCAAATGTCTTGAGAACCAGAGTACTTACTGATTTGATATTTGTTGTGTAGACAAAATATATGATTTTGAGAAACTGTTTTTATTAATTTTTTGATATTGTCGAAAATATGGTAAAAATCTCCATCTTCGTCACCATTGGTCAAACAGCTTTGTTATTTGGTATACAGGTCCCTAGGGATAACATAAGTTAATATGCAAATCTGTATTTTTAAGGAATCTTTTTTCCATTTTTGGTCAGGCCATCCTAAAATGAGCTATCAAAGATATCCACCTTCATCATCAATACACGTGTCACAAAAGGTTACTTGTTTTTTCAAAACCGCTGGTCAGTTTACAAGTCCCTAGGATGACCTTACTGAGATAATTTCATACAGTCAGGAAATACTTAATTTTGTATCCATGTCTATAGTAGCTTCAGGGACTTTGGCCCTATGTTTTTCAAATAACGATGACAACCGTCTTTTTGTAGAAACTCAAGCACAGTGACCCTATCTTTATTCTGTATAATTTTGACCAAATTACGTAATCAAATAAAAATGAGCGACAGTTTGTCAGCATTTCTACTTTGTACTGGGGCACATGCAGATACTAAAGTGGATTTTAGTTTATTATTGCCGTTGTTGTTTCTGTCCTTTTATTTATTTGAATAAAAGTGAATAACTATAAGAATATAAGGGCTTGAAATTTGAATTACAATTTCTCTGAATCTGATTCCTAAATTTTCTGAACTTTCAACATGACTGTAAAGAGATAAAATGTATCATTCTAACAGATATTACGCTTAGTGAAATGTCCTTTTTCAAATTTTTTCTTATTTTCATTACTTGCTCCTTGAATGTGATAGCGCACTCTACAGTCATATGTGCATTTTCCTTGCTCTGACCCTATTTGTTTAAATGAACACAAGGCACCTTCAGCATATGTCACCACTTCTATTCTTAGAGGAAAAGGGAATAGTCCATTGCGTATTTGGCTCATCTGGACTTGGAAACTGCAGTTACTGTTACTGTCGCACTTTGACCAATTTTTATTACCATGCTATTGACAATGACTTGTTTCAAAAATTTTTTGCCTTTCCTGACCTTACAATGTATCTGTTGTTCTCCATTCTGGGTCTCCGAAATCACAGTAACCACAACTTTTCGTGGTGGGATATTGGCCATGAAAATTTGTTCTGCTGTCAATATGATAAATACTGGTCGGCACTTTCACTTTCCACGTGACAATTTCAATCAATGGTCACAATAAAATCAAAAAAGGAAAAAGTTTCCAACCACCTGATTGTAGGGTATAAGACTTGGAATTACTGTGATAAACACTACAGTTAGTGATATGAAGGCCATAAATGTCAGAGAGTTCAAACGAGCCATTGCAACATTTTATAGTTCATACCTGTAAAAAGCTTAAAATATTTGTTCATGATGTAAACTTATGAAAACAGGAAGCTGATTTAGAGTCTTTGAAGATGACACGCAAATAAATGAACACCAAATGCATCAATAAAGTACACGGATTATATCAAACCAGCTATACAAATGCCAGTCTTTTACCATTGACAATTCAGATCGCAAATGGATTGTTAAGAGCATCGAAGGACAGTTATGTCTTCGCTTGATGCAAATGTAACATGTTAGATGTCTCTGCTCAGTGGAAAGTGTTAATCTGTCGTTGTTGGGTATGGTTCAATATAAGAAGTGGTTATAAACGTACCTTCAGTAAATATAGATTTGCAGAACTAACGATTCGGGTACAAAGATTGCTCTGGGCAACAAATTTGCAGAGAAAACTGCTAGTTGTAGGAGCGGTAACGTTGATAGAGACAGAAATAATCGTGAGCGCCGTCCAGAGATACCGTTAGAGTGGATCAACACTAGTCACTACCCTGCCCGGTTACGTACACATACGCGTACGACAGGACAAGACACAAGCGTTCACTGAAGAATTCTTGAACGAGCTGTGTATCGCCATTCCTTCTGATGGAGATGCGCCGCAGACATACCACTATCTCTCGAGATCGAAAGTAATGAAGGTGCAAGAACATTACGCAACCACACGTATGCCTGCCGTCCAAGCAGAAATCCACAAAAGCTATGAGAAACATGGAGGCTTTAGAATCAGAGTGGAACTAACGCTTCATGGTTCCGTTCAAACTCTGAGTGTCACGACAACATCAAGAGGAGGTTTGCAACGAGCGATCTACCGGCCAATAGAGCTCGTTCTAATAGTTATGACAATTTAGATAATATGTGTAGGCCGGGCTTGTCATGGAAAATATTTGAATATCTGTAGCAAATTTTTGAATATACCCTTGATTATTTTTCCAGACTGGAAAGAGCACTACCTGCAATTTCCATTGGTCGGTGCAGGTTGCGACTCCTGGCAGCGTACACCGTTGGTGGCACTTTGCCTGAATACTTACAGTTAATAGTCGCGCCAGCGGCTTACTGACTACGCATGCGCTTATTCATAATATACTATGCGAGTAACCGGAAGTGTACCCTTCTTTCGTGGGCGCCGCCATGTTTTTTTTTTGAGTACTCGTAAATAAACAAAAACGAAACAAATTATTATTATATAACATGCCATTTATAAAATATACCTCTTTTATTAGCCAGTAAATGTTATTATGCATCTTGTCGCTGATACAGAATATCGTTAATAGTCGCGCCAGCGGCTTACTGACTACGCATGCGCTTATTCATAATATACTATGCGAGTAACCGGAAGTGTACCCTTCTTTCATGGGCGCCGCCATGTTGTTTTTTTTTGAGTACTCGTAAATAAACAAATACGAAACAAATTACTATTATATAACATGACTTTTATAAAATATACCTCTTTTATTAGCCAGTAAATGTCATTATGCACCTTGTCGCTGATACAAAATATCATTAATATAGATAAAGGGAGAAAACTGTCCTGCATATGAACGGGGGCATTCGCAAAGAATGCTGGGATTGAATTATAGAAGAGCGCCCCCTGTGTCAATAATTAGATTCAAAAATTGCCAGATTTTAGACGGAACGCTATAGTTTTCAGCTTGCAAGTGGTACTGGGCAGTGCGGTTACCATTGCAATGATAATGATTGCATAATACGTCCCTTGTTTATCGCAATAGGCTGTTATCATTGTGTAAAAATTGCAAATTTTTGTCCAAAATTTTTACACGCTACAGAAAATCTATACCTGCCCTGCTGCAGGGTTTGACGTCGTGTACGTACGTGAACCGCTTTCATCAGAGGGAAACTGGGTATAGTTGTCATATAAACGTTTAGGAAGTAACAATTACAGTTTATCATGAATCAATACAAATAACATTGCCAATCTTTAATAACCCCTGGCGCGACACCAAGGGCTGAGCCCTATATAATATTAATAACTCTACTGTTCACAGTTATGTTTTGTTGACCAAAGGTGACAAAACTTGGCTGCAAATATAAGTATGCTCATTTGAAAATAATGTCAACAATTCTTAGCAAGGGCATTCCTAGAAACGTACAAACAAAAGAGGATTCTGGGAAGAGTTTTGAAAGCCTTTGACCAAAACCAGCGAAAATGCTCCAAAAGTACAATTCTGTACATTCCATTATGATTTGAACAAAACTGACACAGTTCCAGAGATATCCATAAAAATAAGAATAGGCGAAGTGATGATAAATCTTTCCGACTTGAGTACAATAAAGACAACGACAGTTTGATATTAAACAGGAACTTCCCCTATAAAAGCCGGCTTATAGGAAATCTATGCAAATATAAAAAAGCCACGCTACTGATCGGATGTGCCGTGTTTGGTCCCAGAGTCCCACAATTTTGCCATGTTTCAGGCATTCATTGTCATAGAATATTGCATCTGATGTCTGTGCATATATAGCGACTAAACTTGAGTCGAGAATAAACTTGTCAGAGAAGGCATATGTTTCAAAATGTGTTCCCTGTACGACTGTTTTACCGCTCTTTGCATATGTCATGAAAGTGCCCATCATGATTATTCAAATTCATCATACGGTCAAGGCGATGCTATGAAAATTCAAAAAACTCATATGTAATCCCCCTATTGTGCGCCCACTGTCCTGTAACTTCCCGTTTACAAACATTACTAGAACCGAAACAAAGGCAAATAAGAAATATGGCTCTACATGCAGCTTTATAGCAGGATATATTGATTTCGAAAGATTGCGAGTTGAGAGCATTTCACCTAGTACATGATTTTCCGATGAGAGAAGGGCAATATAAAATAATATGCCTCATTTGTCATAACTCATTTAAGAAATTATTACAATTAGGTAAGGAACAACATTAGAACTGAATTATGAGATGAAACAGGTCAGGAGTGAGAGTCATGTAAATCAATTAATTTTGAGGTCGACTACAGCAATGCGATTGAAGAAAAAATATTTACTGTTAAGTTGAGAGCAATTAAGTTAATATTAATTGAGATATTACTTAGAGAAAGGCTACATTTGAGTTTCTTGGCTCCAGAGTTTGTCGCTATTTTGAAAATTGTGGAGTGATTTTTTCTTTGGGTATGATGCTTTGAATAAGACACAGGCGCCGAGTTTAAAAATTCATATAGAATAAAATGACTTTTTCATAGTCATATATAGCATGCCAAGCATGGCGGACACTGAACAACAACCAAGAGAAATATACCATAACCAAGAGACTGGTTTGAAAGGCACATTGAAAGTTTGTATCGTCGGCGATAGAAGAGGGACTTAAAAGTGACACGTCAGCAGGTAAAAGTATGCATCTAGCTCAGCTGAAATATATACATAGACTTGCCCGATGTAGTGCAGTCGGCCGTAAGTTTTCTTGACAAAGATAGACTTGCAGACTTGCCAGAGGTGCAGGCTTTTGTCAGAGACAACGGAGGAATAAGACATCTACTATAACATTGATTGAAATCCTCAGCAAATGTACATGGGTGGTGCCTATCAAGTCAAAAGCCGGGATTATTCTGCAGTCCCGACGACTAGAAAAATTACCTACAGAAAAGCTTTTTAAATTATTGGCTGGCTACCCATTGAACAAAGAGTACAGCTGCTGAACCTGAATAACGCTTATAAAGCGATCAACAATACTACACCCCGTTATCTCTCTGAACATTTCAATTTGACAACGAACTGCCATACGTATAATACCAGATCAAGCTCATATTCTGTTCGTTCACCAGCCTTTGGTTGTCATGGTCAACATTCGTTTCAGATTAAAGGAGCTAAGTTATGGAATAACATTCATTTGGGTATTCACAACTCTAGCCACTGTTCTCAAGTTTTTAAAAAGAAGGTCAAATACTATCTGTACACAAAATTGGATGGCTAGGGTACCTGCGCCCTGCTCCATTTGTCGTGTACAGTTTGTTTGTCTGGTGGTTCCATTTTGTTATTTATTTGATATTCGGAGTGACACTGCCTTCATGTATTTTTTGTGTTTTCTTTTGAGGACCACAATGGAAATAAGTTTTTAACTTTTTGTGCAATCCCCGGCAAGTAATATTCAGTGGCGTTTCTTTTATTATAACATTTTTATTGTGCTTGATGTTATTTCATTTTGTTTTTTTTGTGTGTATTTACTTTAACATTTTGTATTTTATCGTTTTCCTGAATATTTGCCCAATAAAATCAAATCAAGTCAAATCATGTCTATCTTAGATCTTAAATTAATATATAACTGTCTTTTAAAATCTTAAATTTAAGTTAAATGAGAAAAAACATGTTTTTCCCATAGGTATGTTACAATACTATGACCGTCATCAGTTGGATGATTACTTTGAAAGAGGTCTAATTTTTGGTAAACTGTGATGAGTATATGAGGAAAGTATTTGATAACAAGTCACATGACTCGCCACTTCCTGTACCTCATTAATTATGCAAATATCTAATTCTTGGCTAGAAAATAGAGCTAGATGTCTGTTTTCTTGTATACAGACATAAGTATCGGAACAAAGTTTTTGGACAAAATATCTAATGACCGGCCACTTGCTGCACTCATAAGTATGCACACATCTATTTCAGGGCTTGACAATAGAGCTTGAGGTCTTATTTTTGGAACACAGAAATACGTATTGAAGTATAGATTTTCATATATTGTCACGTGACAAGGATGACCTTTGACCTCGATTTAACGGGGATAGGCTTCTAATAGCGTTTATGCTTCTAATAGCGCAACTTTGCATCATGCCGAATATTTCTTCAAACCGTTTTCTTGACTTTGGATAATCCTTTTCCTACTCCTGTGTACCTTAAGAAGTGCAGGGATGAGAAATGTCATTTTGGTGACTTCAGCCAATGTATGAAAGTGCTGTGGCCCGGTGAAGCTGCTTGTAGCTTTAATTATACTCTTTATATTTCATGTGTTAGTTGTATATACATATGTCTTCATGGGAATGAACCGTGCTCGATACTGAAAGCTGACCATTATAACAAAAATACAAATTACTTCAGGTATAAAGTAATTCTATATCTGTTTCGTCTGAGGATTGCTGGATGCATGATACTTAAGTAACAAATATATTATTTACTTAATACTTGAAATCATTTGTATTGCAATATCGTACTTGAAGTAATTTGTGTTATTATTATGAACAATATACAATATATATATATTTATGTATATATATATATATATATATATATATATATATATATATATATATATTTAAAATCAAACACATAAACGAATATATATATATGTGTGTGTGTGTGTGTGTGTGTGTGTGTGTGTGTGTGTGTGTGTGTGTGATTGTATATTCAAAACCAAACACATAAACAAATACAAGAACACATTTGTTTATTGATATTCTAATTTAAGGATCTCTATCGAGGAAAAATATCAGAGAAAAGTCCATGTATCTAAAAGGCACGTATTGCTGAAATCATCTTGTTAAACATTTCACTTAAAATATATAAAAATGACTGAATATAAAGGCTGCATGTAACTAACTATAACTTACAAATCTCTCGATGCCACAAGTAAACGTTGCTTTTCCTCTCTACCATACCCTACGTATGTCTTTAATTGAAAATATTATTTTAAATGATAATTTTGCTCTTTTACTTCCTAAAGACGCTATTAGATTAGGTTATTCAATTGGTATGAAGGTCTACCAAATGCAGAAAATATATGGAAGATGTTTTTCGCAAACCATATACGCAAATGACTTTACACATCATCTATAAATTGCAATTACAAGGATTAAAAGACTTGTCGCGTGTGAATTCTGTCGTCGGGCAATTCTCTTGCCTCAAAGTTGGACGTAATATCAACGCAATCTACATATCTGTGTGTCGGCAGAAAATTAATACAATAATTTGAATCTTTACGTGACTACAAAACATTTCCCTTCTATGCTACAAAATGTAACGTAAAACCTCTCACCATTAATCGATAATGAGGTATTTGAGAAAGAACACTATTGAACAATTATATCCAAAGCTTGTGGTTGTATACCTTGAATGCAAACACGAACTTTAACTAACTGATTTTGTGCAGGTCATACATAATTATGAAACCTTAACATGTAATTTTGATATGATATTCTAAACACTGTTTGTAAAATAAGAAGCAAATTTTAGACACACCAAGAAAATGATATTCCGCATATACATTTTTCTTCTTCAATTTTATACTGTTTATCGGATGAAACATTAGCAAAATACAAGTAATGTCAAACCGTGCAGTTTCCAATCGAAAAAGATCATCCTTTATCATTAATTCCGTACGGTAATAATAGTTCATTGCGGTATAATTTGTGATCTTAATCATATTCAGAAAGTCATTGAAAAAACCTTCAAATGATTTATAAAAAACAAATATATCTTCACATAGCTGAAGCACAGTGTTGGATTCAATTAGTAAACTTGCAACTAAACTTCTGGTCTTTGCAGTAAAATGTATGTTGACTCTCTACCATCATTTGCTCTTCAAGGGTTATTGCAGTGTCAAAGTTATCATTGAAATTAGATTATTATTGAAATAAAAGAACAAATTTGTTTATTGATATTCTAATTTAATGATCTCTATTGAGGAATAATATCAGAGAAAAGTCAATGTATCTAAAAAGGCATGTATTGCTGAAATCATCTTGTTAAACATGTCACTTAAAATGTATGACAATGACTGAATATAAAAGCTGCAGTATGTAGCTAACTATAACCTACAAATCTCTAGATGTCACAAGTAAACGTTGTTTTACCTCTCTATCATACCCTACTTATGTTTTTAATTCAAAATATTATTTTAAATGATGATTTTTGCTCTTGTACTTCCCAAAGATACTTTGAAATAAGATTATTCAATTCACATGAAGATCTACCTAATGCAGAAAGTATGCGGAGGATATTTTTCGCAAACCATATACGCAACGACTTTACACATCTACAAACTACAATTACAAAGATCAAAAGACTTGTCGCGTGTGAATTCTGTCGTCTGGCAATTCTCTTGCCTCAAAGTTGGACGTAATATCAGCGCAATCCACACATCTGTGTAGAAAATTCACACATTAATTTGAAAGAATCTTTTGCGTCACTACAAAGTTTCAAAACCTTTCTTTCTATACTACAAAGGTAACGTAAAACCTCTCACCATTAATAGATTCTGAGGTATTTATGAAAGAACACTATTGAACAACTTGATATGAAACTTTGTGGCTGTTTAGCTGGAATGGAAACACAAATTTCAACTAACTGATTTTGTGCGGGTCATACTTAAGCATTAACTGTAACATTTAATTGTGATATGATATTCTAAACACTATCTGTAAATAAGAAGCAACAAGAGAATAATATTCCGTATACATATTTCTCTTCCCGATATTACACAGTTTATCGAATTAAACATTAGAAAAATACAAGAAATCTCAAACCGTGCAGTTTCCGATCGAAATAGGTCACATTTTACCATTAATTCAGTACGGTAATAATGGTTAATTGCGATTTAATTTGTGACCTTAATCATATTCAGATATTCCTGGACAAAAGCTTCACATTATTTATTAAAGTTAAGTTTGAACATTTATAAAACAAAAATATTTCTTCTCATAGCAGAAGCACAGTGTTGGATTCAATTAGGAAACTTGCAAGTAAACTTCTGATCTTTGCACCAGTTAAATATATGTCGACTATCTACCATCATTTGCTCTTCAAAGGTTTATTGCCATATTATTATTGACATTAAATTGTTATTGAAATAAAAAAAACCATTTGTTTATCGATATTCTAATTTAATGATCTCAATCGAGGAATAATATCAGATAAAAGTCAATGTATCTAAAAGGCACGTATTGCTGAAATCATATTGTTAAACATTTAACTTAAAATATATGAAAATGACCGAGCTGTGTGTAACTAACCATAACCTACAAGTCTCTTAATGTCACAAGTAAACATTGTTTTCCCTCTCCATCATACCCTCTTTATATTTTTAATTGAAAATATTATTTTAAATGATAAAACGCTTTTTAATAAGGTTATTTAATTCACATGAAGGCAATTACAAAGATCAAAAGACACATCTCTTGCCTCAAAGTTGGACGTAATATCAACGCAATCTACATATCTGTGTGTCGACAGAAAATTCACACAGTAACTTAAATCTTTTACGTAACTACAAAGAAACAAACCTTTCCTTCTATACTATACTATAAAAGGTAACGTAAAATCTCACTAATTTAATCGAATTTGACGTATTTTAGAAAGATCACTTTTGAACAATTCGATCCAAAACTTTGTGGTTGTTCAGCTGGAATAGAAACACAAACTTCAACCAACTGATTTTTCGCGGGTCATACATAATTATAAAGCGTTAACATGTAATTTTGATATAATATTCTAAACACAGTCTGCAAAATAAGAAGCAAATTTTAAACACGCCAAGAGAATAATATTCCTTATTTATATTTATATTCCCCAATTTTATACTGTTTATCGGATAAAACGTTAGAAAAATACAAGAAATGTCAAACCGTGCAGTTTCCGATCGAAATAGATCATACTTGACCATTAGTTCAGTACGGTTATAATAGTTCATTGCGGTATAATTTGTGATCTTAGTCACATTCAGAAATTCATTGAAAAAAGCTGCTTATGTTTCATTAAAGTTAAGTTTCAACATTTATAAAACACAAATATTTCTCACATAGCTCAAGCACTGTGTTGGATTCAATCAGAAAGTTTTGCAACTAAACTTCTGGTCTTTGCAGTTAAATGTTTGTTGACACTCTACAGTCATTGGCTCATCAATGATTATTGCAGTGTCTAAAATTATTGAAACTTAATAGGGAACCTTAATAATTTCCTTTGTTTCTATTTTTTAGTTTTGTTTTTTAATCAATTTGAGCACATTTATTTCCTTGACGTCAAACTCTTTCTCATTGACCCCTTTTGTTTTGTTTCTCAGAGACAAAATGCTTTCAGTGTAATCATGTTGTAACAATAATCGAGTTAAAGTCTTGAATTACTTTGCTCAAGTTCAATTTATCCTGAATAAACCAGAAAAATACGATACTGATCGATGTCAATTATTTTGACGAACAGCCAAATTTGGTGTCACGGAATTTTACATTTTTCCAGCCCGATGAATACATCTATAAATAATTGTGAGGAAGACTCACTGAAAGAAAGTGATTTTTTTATCTTTAACTTTAACTCAAGTCACAAGCCCTATAACAAGGTTAATACATTGAAAAATGGGTTATACAGTTAAATCTCGTGTACAATATAAGCGATGCCATTGGGAGTATTGGTAACCACAGTTACGAATGGTTTTCACATAACATGATCATTTCGAAAAGTTATTGTTGAGTGAAATGTAGATGTGAATATCACAAAGAATAAATAATTATAATGCATCGCATGGACAAATTCACTTAACCAATATCCATCATCTGTAAATTACGGTATTACGCTAAAATATATGGCTAGTTATGAGCTTAAATGAAATGCAATCTCCTGCAAAATCTGAAACATCTATGACGTAATCTTCTACTGATAGCGTCATGCTATGAATAACATTCTCCTTCAACTAATAAATGTTCAAATTCAGCGACAGTACAAGAACTCTTTATTATTACATATGTACTGCAGATTATTCTATTGTGCCCCACCACATAAAGTTGGTATTGAATCTCAGTAATGTGCATATGAGAAAAATAGTTCCTTTTCAAAAT
>LD344728.1:11334-31277 GCA_001465055.1 Ptychodera flava | reverse complement strand
AACGCATTTACGCGTTCAAAGGGCTGTAACACTTTTTGAACGCATGGACGCCGTTCAACGATAAGTGTGTTAAAGGCTAGAACACATGATGCGCGCTTGTTGAACATCGTTAATTTTGGGCGTTCAGGGGGTGTTCAAGCCTTGAATTAACATCACAGACCACTGATATTCAGTAAAATTATTTTATTCTAAAAATACACAAAGCATTTCTAGAGTAAAATACAATAATTTACTGTAAAATGGGCAAATAAACATTGCCAATTTGTATGTAAAGTTTGTCAGAGGAAAATACCAACGGTGTTAACACCCTTCTATCAAAAACATACAAAATATGAACAAAGAATGACAAAACAGGTTTTACTTAAATATTGTGGATTACGTTTTAAGGATCATACTTGTTTAAAATGTACAAAAAATCATCTGAGAAAGCTTAAAATTTGGCTTACTTATTGTGTTGAAAACACGTATATGTATGGAATGCATACTTCATTGTTGTAACATGGTTTCTAAAGACATTTCCTCTTGTATAGACAATTGTAAATTTTGAAGAAAAAAAAAGTTAGTCAAGGCTTCTCTAGTGCACATAGTATATATTAAAGTAAACACAACATGTCAAGTTGTCAAAGTGTCACAGTAAGGCACAACATGCAGAATGTGGGGAAAGTTGGTCCTTGGCAGGGTAAAACCTATTTCCTTGTCCAACAAAGTCCTTCATGAACAAAAAGCTTTGTTTGTTTGTAATATCTTTAAATAAACAATGAAATAAATCGGTGACATTTCAAAAATCTTCTTCTCAGAAATTAAAAACATATTCGTAAAGACCTTTCAAATTCTGGTGTACCTTGCTATTAATTTTTATACAAATGTTTTTACCAAAAGTGGTACAAACCACCCTTAAAATAAAAAAATGTAGATTTCATCATAATGTGAATATATCACATTCTGGTAATCCCTCATATCTTAAAAATGTCTGAAATGTCTTTAATGTCTTAAAAATACAAAGTTCCAAATTTCTGCATAATTTGAACAATCTGAAAAAGGCTATCAGTAAAGATCTATGTCCTAAATATCAAAGCTATTCAATTAGCAGTTTTGAAGAAGACTTTTAAAGACTTTTTGACCAAAAATGACGAAAATTGCCATGAAATATAAAAATTTGAATATTTCATCACAACTAGCACAAATTTGACTGGGGTCATTCTTAGGGATATGTATACCAAATATTGAAGAAATCAGTAAAAGAGAAGAAGATTTTTGCCAAAAATAGCAAAATTAGCCTCAAAAATATAAATTTGCATAGTTCATCATAATTGGAACATATGTGATTAGGGTTGTCCCTGGGGAACTATAATCCAAATATTAAAGGATTCGTACAGGCTGTTTTGAAGAAAAACCTTGGGATGTACAAATTTGAGGACAATGCTACACATCCACATATTTAGCTGACGGCAAAGCTAAAAACCAGTTGCTAAGAACAAGAGACGTGTTGAGTTACAATACAAAATTCTCTAAGGTTTGGTAGCATGCTATGATCAACTAAATGTTACAGGGGCATACGCTTCCAAAGACGTGAAGTTTCCATCATCAGATGCAAGGGGAATGAAAAATTGAAGCAGAAAGTGACAGAAAATTCAGAGTGAAAATTTCAGAAAATTCAGTAATTGAGAGTGGACATTTTTACTCTGAATTTTCCGTCGCTTTCAGCTTTAATTTTTCATTCCACCCTTGCATCTGATAAAGGAGACTACACGTCTGTGAAAGCTTATTCTCCGGCAACATTTAATTGATCATAGCATGCTACCAAAGCTTAGATTAATTCAGAAAAAAATACAGAAACTTATCAAAATTCAGTTATACTGACCCTTGGAAGTTTAAATCTACATTAGAGATGAACTGAGGTTATCAAGCTTGTTTCAAGACAGCTACCTGTACACTCATCTTCTTCACTATCTGTACCACCAGCTTCTGTAACAACTCTTTCGATTTTTCTGTTAAATCCAACTTTGTACATCCTGAAAATAATGCAACAATAGGTAATATGGCGAGATGAGACTTTAAATGAAAGACAAGGGGCTGATTAGGTTAAGGAAAAGGGGAGACTTTCATATAAACAGTGCCTCTTTTCAATACTGTTACAAAATATTGGCTTCTTCTTGTCATCAACTGATTAAAATAAAAACGCCAAACTCTCATATGCTGAAACAATACATTGTATACTCTACAATGTTCAATTGATTTTTTACATGCGATTGTATCTACTAAAAGACATGCGTCAGCTGTGATTACGCAGCGGTACTATGCAAGGCGTATCGATCGCGCTCAGGTCAAGGGTTATCACTACAGTTGTGTTGCGATGACCCTTGACCCGGGTGAGATCGATCGATATGCCATGGCCAAAAGTACCACCGCGTATTCACAGCTTGTTGTTGGTATACTAGCCACTGAAAGAAAAAAGGTTTCTTCACGTAGTTAAGCTATTTCAAAGTTCAATACGATAGATTTCGAAGGATATTAATACAGTTGCTTCAAAATCTAATACCTTTTACTATTTTAAAGAGAAAACTTACCCTTTCTGGTCATGCTTCCGCACAATCACGACTTCAGAGTGCGCTTACAAGAAAAATGTCGCAACTTCCGTTTTGATGCATCATGGGATAGGAAAAAGCATCAAAGTTGAACACCAAGTGTTTAGAAGTAGAAGGCCTCTTGCACGCCGATGTTTAAATTAAAACGTTCATAGTGATTTTCTGATTTTCTTTTCAAATTTTCAAAATTTCAACCCGTAATAAACGTGTAAAATTATTTTGTATACTTTCTTTTTTAGAAAAAACATGCTTTCAGCAATTGTAGATCGGAAATATTTTTCACTTAGTGGGAAATTCGTTACACCAAAGTCCGTGTACGTTTGCCGGACAGTGAGGCAGTAGTAAAATTAATATGGCCATCGTAAAGTAAAATAAACAAAAGATTGTTAATTGTTTCACAGTATTTTAAAATTTCTGTGATGCTGAGTTTTTGAACACTTGAAGGAGGTGGTTGTTAACACTACGTGTTCAGGTTTAGAACATCATTTTTAATAATATGAACACTAGTGTTAACAATATGAACACTAGCCGTTCAAATTTGAACACCGACATGTACATTTTGAACGCGTAACGACGCGTCTAGCGCCCGCTATTTTTACAGTGTAATCGCTATTGCATCTGACGATTTACAATACATTTAAATTTCTGGCATTCCTTGTCACACCATGAGTTTTTAGGGTGTTGTACAACTCCTTCAAAACTCTGTGTATATTTGTATGTATGGTTCATGCCATCTGCTGCAGATTTTAGCATTTCCAACAAACAATACACAGTCTGATCAATATTTAAATTTGTCACAATAGTGTCAAAATCGCCTATATGCACACTTGTTCCTGGAAAATTCCAATAATCAATAAAATCAGACAGCATAGTTATCCCATATAAACTTGGTAAATGATGACATAGGACCAGTATTTGAATTACTTTCTATAACAGAAGCAGACAGGCTACTCACAGCTTTGAACACTCAATTGACTCAAAAATACGAACCTCTAGCTAAGATCGAAGAAGAGATCTTAGAAAATACGGATGAGGCAAGCAAAGAATCCTTCGACCACATGTCCTAGGTATTCCAAACAAAATGATCTGATCACTACCGTCATCAAAAAACTGTTATATACCACTTTGCTCGGTATTAATGTTGATCAATCTTACTCCATAAAGTAGAGGACGCTCAGAATTGAATCTCTAGACTATGCTTTATTACTTTCACGCCATGCTGCCAAAGAACCAGAACGAGGTTATACACCCCATAACACAATGCATAGTAACTTAAAGCAACGTACTGCAAGTATCATATATATGATACAATAATCCCTCCTTTCATTGCAGATAGACTTTTCATGGAAATAACAAATGGAATATTAACATGACGTTAGAAGCAAAGAGATCAATGTTCATTGTTCAGAAACAGTCTTAAACTGGTTGTGATATAAACGATCATCTGATGAAGTAATAATTGCAATGATTTGCATCATGAAGAAATCATTTTCTGTTAACAGTCTCATTGAAAGTCAATCCAAAATTTAAATATTATTGGCAAATGTCTGTTGGCTTTTGTTCACACTTTCTGGTACCAACCGGTCATCACATGATATGTTGATACAGGGCAAGGTCTTGCTCGTAGACTGGTTGTCCAGGTGTGTTTGCGAGCTCTCTGGTTTCGATGCCTTGATGTAAGTGACATATTTCTGACATGTGTAGCATTCCTCGAATACTGAGCACCATCAGGATACTCAACTCTAACACTATTTCCAGCCTTGTTTACAACGGAGTAAGGATTGGGGTTGAATGGGGTGGAGAATTTGTTGTTTTTCTCTTGTTTTACCAGAACGTTGTCTCCAACTTGCACTTCAGAATATTGTGCATTCCTTCTGTCATACGTGTATATCTTGGCTCTGCATTAGTGCTCAGCATGTCTGTCTCGTACATCTATTACAGAGTGATGTTCTGTGTTCACCTCTGGTAGTTTACCTCTGATTTACGTCTGAAAAACAGAGCAGTCGGACTCTTTCATGTTGTTCCATGGTTGATACCTCTGTACTTTGTCACATATTTCCTTAGCTCCTTTCTCCAGTTTAACCCGTCAGCCTTGGCTATACGGATTCTCTCCATGAGCCATCTGATGTGGCGTTCTACTTCGCCATTTGCTTGTGCCTATCTTGTTGTAACCTTGGGATGTGTGACTCAATTGTTGTCACAGTATTACTGGAATTCCTCTGAGCGGAACTGGGGACCATTCTCTGACTTGATTGTCACTGGACGTCCATGTCGACTGAAGATATCTTCTAAGCAGTCAATTATCTTCTCCGTTGTTGTAAAAGTCAGGATAGCATATTCATAGTAGCGACTATAGTAGTCTACGACGACCAATATGGAGTGTCCAGATGGAAATGGACCAAATAAATCTGTGGCACCGTCCTGCCATGAACTATCAGGCAGTGTTGTTGATCTCAATGGTTCAAGTGGATCAGGACTTGCCACCAGCTGACAACCATGACATGACCTACAATGTTTCTCTGCTGCCTTGTCCATACCTGGGCACAAGACTTTACTTCTGAGGTGCTGTTTTGTTCCCATCACTACGAGGTGTCATTCGTGTGCCAATGCTAAGACCTGTGGTCTCAGTTTACAGGGTAGTACAATGCATGTACCTCTCAGTACCAACTTCAAAATTGTACAACGTTCTCCTGCTACTGTTGCTTATTGCTTGCACTTGTTGAATCTGCTGGCATTCAATGCAACAAAGAGCACATATTCTTCAGGTTCGTGCAGATGTTGAGTCTTGTGTTTTCCATCACTCAGAAGACGAGAGAGTGGATTGACTATGTTCTGAGGACCTGATACGTATAAAACTCTGAAATTATACGGTTGGAGTCGCAAAACCCAACTCTCTATGCAAGCACACGGTCGAGATTTCGGGCAGTAGATGGTTTGCGGAGGATGATGATGAGTCAACAAGTCAAATTCATGCCATAGATGTATACGTGAAATCTCTCACAAGCCAACACTAGTCCCAGTGCTTCCTGTTCTGTCTGGGAGTATCGGCGTTCACAGTCTGTCAAGCTTCGACTTGCATAGCACACTGGGACGAAAGCACCTTTCTTTTTTTGCACCAGCACTGCCACTAAGCCTACTGGGCTAGCGTCAGCGATTACCTTTGTTGACGCGTCTTTATCAAAGAATGCCAAGGTTGTTGCCCCTGCAAGACTCATTTTCAGTTCTGCAAATGCTGCTTTCTGTTCTTGACCAACATGGAAAGGCATGTCCTTTCTTGTGATTCTTCTCAGGGGTTCTGAGATGGTTGCGAATTTTGGTATGAATCGGCTGCTGTAACTAACCATGTCCATAAAACATCTCACTTCAGATGCATCTTTGGGTTCCATTGCTTCCCTTACTGCTTTAACTCTGTCATGTGTTGGCCATATGCCCTTCTCTGACAGCAGTACTCCCACGAAAACAAGCTCATCCGTGTTGAATTGGCATTTCATCGGATTGAGTGTTAATCCACACTCACGTAGCCATTTGATGACTGTATGTAAATGGTGGTCAGGCCCATGAACTATGATGTCATCTGATATATTATCGATGCCATCGATACCTGCCAGAGCAGTAGCAATTTCATGCTGATACAGCTCACCAGCTGAACTTACACCAAAGAGCAACCTCTTATATCGATACAGTCCTGTGTGTAGCAAAAAAAAGTAATCCACGGGATTCTGCAATAAGCTCTATATGGTGATAACCCCATTTTTGTTCCAATTAGCTGAATACTTTTGAGCCGTTAATATTTTGTAGATGTTTATCCGCTGTAGGGATAGGATGTATGCCGCGTATTATTGCCTAATTGGCTCTTCGCATGTCTACGTAGAATCTGATGTCATTTCCTTATTTAGGTACAAAAACGACTGGGTTTACCCAAGGTGTATGTCCATCTACTGGTTCAATTATGTGTAAGTTAAGCAGCTCATTAGTCTTTGCTATCACCTTGTCTCTCAAGTTGAATGGTGTTCGTCTTAAAAGCTGTGCTACAGGCTCTACAGTTCGGTCGATGTGGAGACTCACAGTTTGGTTTTGAGTTTTCCTACAACAGTGAACACGCCTGGGTATTGTTGCTGCAGGTTGTCGGCCATATTTGTTACTGCTTCAACATTTACACCATTGCATTACTTCATTGCAGTGCCCTTGCCAAGTAAAGGTACACCTTTGCCTTTGATTACCACAAATTCTGCCCTGGTTGAACTTTCACCGGCTCTAACATTACTTGTAAAATTGCCCTTGACTGATAATGGCTTCTCAGATCCATATGGGTAAAGTTTCCTGTTTACTGAAAAAGATGCAGCTTGTGACATACACTTTATCCGTTCGGACTACAATCACTCCCATGTTGGCTCATCAATAATGTTTCTCGTTGCACCGGAGTCTACTAACATTTTTAGCTTCACACCACCAATGTTAATGTCAAACATTTTTGAGTTACCTTATGTGAAAACATAATTATGTTGAGAAGTGTCCTGTGGCTCCTCAACTGTGTTAACTCTAGATTTAGTCTCAGTCTCTTTTGATCTGCATGCTTTGGCAAAATGATTTTTACACCACATTTCCTGCATGTCTGTCCTTTCGCAGGGCATTTAGGATCGCGTCCAAAGTGTCTCCTTGATCCACAGCGGTAACATGTTTTCTCTTTCCATGCCTTTGTTTCTTTATCTTTTCCCCGTTTCTTGGGTCTATGAGGGCGACCATTTTTCTCAGTCAGTCTGTTGATGGTTTCTGTGTCTCCCTCTTTACTGAAAGTGCAGCCATTTGTACTTTTACCTTCTCACACTTATCTGCATTTGAAGAGTACGAGTTAGTTTCAATCTAGTACCTTTTTACAGTAATTTCCGACATACGTAATCTGATGAGCGTTTATTTAATACTGCATCTCTGATTTGGTTGTCATGGTCCACGCCAAAATTGCAGTCTTTTGCGGCCTTTCTCAGACGAGTAACAAATTGAAGTACTCTCTCACCTTATTTTTGCATGTGGTATCCTCGTCGCCAATGTTACATACCACTTTGGTCGGTGTTAATGTTGGTCACTCTTACTCCATAAATTAGATGACGCTCGAATTGAATTTCCAGACATGTGCTTTATTGCTTTTCAAGAGTGCTTTTATGCTTGCACAAGAACCAGGACGAGATTATACACCCAATAATGCAATGCATGGTAACTTATCGCAACGTACTGCAGATATCATATATCTGATACACTTCAGAAACAACAAACCGGACAATGCAAATGGCTCATCAGCTAACACCGCTAACTCTACTCAAGACACATCAAAGAAAACGGTCGCACTGCCGAAGTTACAACTAAAAACATTTTCTGGAAATGTACTCGAGTGGGTGAATTTTCACGACACTTTCAAATCGTCCATCCATAACGATAGCAGCGTGGAGAACATTCAAAAGTTCACATACTTACGCAACGTTTTAACCGACGAATCTGTCCGTACGATTAAAGGTCTTGCCCTGATGAACTCCAGCTACGATCATTCTTTAAAAGTTCTCATCGAACGCTACGGACAGAATCATTTGATCATCGATGCGCACATGAATACACTGTGGCAGATACCTATACCTACAAGTGACATAAATAGTCTGAGATTGTTTTATGACACATTTGAAAGTCATATTCGCTGTTTACAATCACTTGGTAAAGAAGAGAACGCTAAGGCCCAGGCAAATAAAAAGTTTGGTTTTCATCTTAGACATAGTGCAAAAATGATGTGGTGACGCGGGTTTTTATCTTCTCAATTTTTTTCTTCTTCAACCAAAAAGAACGTGCGCAAAATATATGAAAACAGCGCAGGGATGCACGCAAAGACAATTGCACAGCAGTGTTGCTTTAGTATTTTTGTATACTGTAGCAACTTTTTTGCGGTTTGACTTTTAGTGGTGCAATGCAGTTTTGACAAGGTAATATAACAGTGACATATGTGCACAGTTCTGAATGGAATGTTAGTGTCATTTATTTTTGCTACAGTTCTGTTTTTACAGCACTGTGTTATGCACTATCGTCACGTATTTTTGCTGTTTTTTTTCATTGTATTTCTCATGAGCAGAAAAATAGGTTGACGAGGAGGGTCTAAATTGACGCGGACGAGGATGATACACGAACTTTCTATTGTTCTTGGCCTTGCGGAGAACCTCTCGTTCATAAGATTCGAGACAAAATGTCTAACAACATTCGGAAACAAATCATTAGAGGTCACGGAAACAAGGCTTGTACTTTACCAGATTTTCGCAAAGCCTTCATCGAGAAATCAACGTCATTGTAGCCGAGAGTTAAAACATGCGTGTTTTGTAAAGGAAATCACTACACCAGTGTTTGTCAAGTTGTCACGTCACTGACACGAAACGTTATTTGGACATTATCAAAAGTGATCGTCTATGCTACAATTGTTTTGGAAGACGTTAGAAACTGCAAATCTCGTTTTACTTGCAAGATTGCCAACACAGTTCACGTGAAGTTCACGTGACATTAGCAAAGGCAGACATAATGGACTGGTCAGTTTCTTCGGACTGAGGGCGGTGGATTATTTTTTTGCCGACGTCAAAAAGTGGCTGACCCACATTCCAAATTTTGAAAACAGGATGACCCCATATTCCGATTTTTAAAATCAGGGTGACCCCTGTTCGACAACGGTAAAACCAAAAGGGGGAATATATACATATATATTGTTAATTATATATATATATATATATATATATATATATATATATATATATATATATATATATATATATATATTAAACGGTCATTTTGTCTTTCAATGAAATTATTGACATGTCATTTGTAAGATACTAATTTCAAAGTGTCAATTCCAAAGTTTGAATACAGTATTTTAAATGATCTGTGAATGTATTTCACTTTCTATGCTTACGTCCTGAATTTTCGTACAGAAACGTATGTCAATCATGAATATCAAAAAGGAAAAAGCGGTAAATAAAAAAAAACTTTGATGGGTGTAAAGACTTACCAGCCATCCAATTAAATCTGTGAGAAGCCATAGAGAGCTAATATAGCCAAATCTGATGTATGCAATGTCTGAGAGGACCATGTTTTAAACATTGAAACCATGAAAGCAAAGCTAATAATGACGAAAATTGCCTTTCGCGAACTGTTATTTTAGTCATAAAAAGCATCTTTTTACAGAAAACCTGTGACACAAAGGAAAACAGTTGCGTCAATGTGAACGAAAAATATCTTGTCATTGTTCTATTTCTAAAATATGTCACTACATCAAATATATATAGTGAAATATTTATGCATGTTGCTTTCTCGTACATAGAGAAAACAGAAAAGTATAAGGAATTTGTCATGCTTTTCAAATGAGCTGCAGATTTCATAATGGTACACTTACACTAAGCAAACATCAAGGTATCTCTGACATATATCTTTGATTAATTAAGGGGGGCGCTGCACCCAAGACAGCATATTTTGCTCAAAAATCACGTTTTTGCAAATATTCATTCAATTTTATCTAATATGTTAACCCAAGATTAACTGTTAATGGAGTTCACCTTTTAGCGTGTCAAGCAGTCGTAAGTTTCGTGATAAAGAAGTGTTAATTTGTGCAAATGCAATGCAAATGCAATTCCCCCGATTTCTTGGCTTCTTTTTCCTCCGAATTTTAAAATTTCCAAAGAATTTAACTCCACTCTGCCTAGGTCAAATTTTCTGGAATTTTAACATTATTCTTTTTAAATGCTCTTAAAACGACTATTTTGTTTGGCAATAAAGGTCTTACATTTTAAATAAGAGGCATTTGAATTTTACTGATCATGATTTTAATCAATTTTTTGAGTGTCGGTTTTTCATGATCAACCCTTGCCATTTTTGAATGAGGATCGATAATGCAAAATAAAATAGTCGTTTTTTTCTACATATACTCATCTTTAAAGTGAAATATTACATTTCAGAAAATAGTGTCAAGTTTTTGACTTAAATTAATTTTTATCATTAATACCAAAATTGAGGTTTTTTACCCCAAATATACATCCACTTCATCCTTCGAGTAATCTACTGCTACCATACTGAACTTTAGAGTCTCTGCTTTTTGAAAATATGTAGTATGAGGGGGTTTCCCTGTCATCTTTGATGAGAAATATTGCTTTGAAAAAAACTGTGTTGGCAACGTGCAGCTCCACCTTAAAGCACGGCGCCTGAAGGGTGCGCCGAAAATACGAAACATCCTTATATCTCTCATATGTATGGCTGATATATTAAAGTCATGAGCCGAAAGGACGTGCTGAAAAATGTCTGATATTGACGTAATGCGCTCGAAGCGCGCGCTGAAAAATATTGAACATACAGATATCTCTGATATATGTATGTCTGATATATTAAAGTCGGGGCGTGCTGAAAAATATGTCTGATTATTAAAATAAATGCAACTGAAAGATGAAATTTGTGGCTGACACGATACATATTAGACAAGTATGAGCCCGTGTCAAAATTAAAAAAAAAACACTGACCGATCCCCAATTGGACATTTCAAAAACATGTTGACTCCCTATCACCAAAGTCGAAAACAGGGTGACCCCCATGAATCCACCTGCCCCCCGACCAAAATAACTGACCAGTCCATAACGTGGGGGCTATCTTTACCCAACACACCGGTTCTCCTAAAGACTGCCATTATTCCCATGGCAAAGGAAGATGAAAAATCTCTCCAAGCCCCCGTGCTGTTCGACAAAGGGTCCAAGATAACATTCGTAACTTAACGATTCGCTGATAAACTCAACGTGAAGCCAAACACCTCTGTAAACGTGCGCCTGTCGACATTCGGAAATGCATCCAGTTAGATTGGCGCTATGAATAGTGCAACTTTGACTCTGCATGAACTGGACGGAAATATCACAGCTCTCAATCCATTGATTATTCCCGAGATCTCGTCAAAACCCCGCCCAACTAAATATCGGCTGAACTGACAACGACCACTACCTTCTCAGCACGTCGAGACTAGACATACTGTCGCAGTGCTAAAATAGACCATGGGTTTTCTGTAGGGAGAAGACATAATGTCCGTGATTGATACATTATGATCCAACGCAAAGAAAATGCGTTTTCATTGGCCATCATTTCCTGTGCCTGTCATCCGAGTACATCAGTTGAGATATTGAAAACAATCGCAATCATACCAATCCGTAATCCGAAACCCTAGGTCAAAATTCATATTATAATAGCTATAAACATAGACACAGAACAGCACAGAACAGACAGTAACGCACTGGTACACATAACAGAGTCAAAGTCATGAAATAAAGATATGGACCTCTGGCCAAAAGACCAAGAAGTGATTTCAGGTGTTTCGAAAATGGTAAGCGCATCCTGCCCCACATGTAGCACCCGCAATATATCAATCTGTTAGTCAAATAGGTAGTGGTCACAAACCAAGGACCAATGTCACTGATGCCATCAGTGATAATTTGTCGAAGAGAGATATTGTATTTATCTACCAGCTTGTGATACCTGCCAAAAAGCGTTTGAATGTCGAGACAAATCTTTCTTTGGTTTAACCTTAATTTAACAGTTTGTATTAAAAAGAAATGGCTATGTCTCTCTACAAAATCACCATATGAACTGCGTGTTCATGCGTGTCGAATAAGCTGGGAAATGTATGCCCCATAAGCTGGTGAGACTGGAATATTACTGAAGAGGTGTGAAAAAATTGATGGTACTAAAGTTGAAGTCATCTCTCCTGTCATATAGCCCAGTGGAAAGGTGATTTGAGTCAAATTCGAGGAAAATATCCAGATATGAAGCAGAAGAGGCCGTTGCTATAGTTTCATTAATTCTGGAGGATAAATCGTAGGGAGATAGTCAATGAATTTGGAGTTATTCAATGAAATAACATCGTCTATGTATCTAAATATTAGGTTGAAAGTTCTAGTTACAGAGAACTTACTGTGTCTAACTGGCAATTTAGCTCGTCCAAAAGTGACGAACCGGACATGACACGCCAATTACTGACTGAATTTATGTCCCGGTCTTTTTTTTGGTAATCTTTAGATGTAGGCTACAATTTCATGGATTTTGGTAGCCCAAGGTAAAAGTTAGTAGTCTGTGGACACGGGACTACCGTTAATTTCGAGCCCTGCATACTGAACAAAATGACCAGCTAGTCTGCGCTCCGCTCGCTAGCACGTGCACAGTACATCACGTCGCTGCAACCGACAATGTCATGGTCCAGTATCAACCAGAACTCGTTTCCGCCGTCAATCATAAAATGCAACATATCAGACGTCTCTCTCACCAAACCCCTTGGAACACCGACTCGCCGAATGCGGAGAGTATTTCCCAAGTAAACGTTGTAGTACCATATGCACAGAACATCTTCCTTCCAATTCATTGTTCATTGGACAAATGGTTAGGTATCACTACTGCGAATGATATCTCGACTGTAACAAAATGATAGCACACTATCATCGGGAATTAGAACATCACACGAAATACGACGTACCGTCAGCAAAGAGAAGACCAAACATCAGCCAATTCAAAGGAAATCGTCCAGAGATGCTCTCATATGATGAACCCACATAAAATTTCGAACTCTTGAACTCTTTCATAACGAACGTAATCAAATCAGAGTTTAACATTTTGATTCGTTTCTATTTGAAATAATATGTAAATATTTCTCTTTTACTCTTTTGCGTCGTTGAGGAGTATGTAGAAGACAAATAACGGTTGATTTGAACTTTATTTAGTAATAGACCATGCGGATCCTCGATGCGATTCATTCAGCCAATCAGTCACTTCAGTGACTTTCTACCAATCACTGTAGACTGGAGTTTCCCGCCACAATGTTTCTCATTTGGCTTTCTATCGCGTTCGTTGCAAGCCTATTGAAAGGCGTGTTTAGTTTGCTAGATTTTTGAGTTTTGTTCAGTTCCTTCTTTCGCACTGACAGTGCAGCTATAAACCTTGTAATTTCATTGCAAGTACACGATTGTTGTTGCTTCTTTGCGATGTCAGACTTAGCAACCTTGATCATAAAATCCCACATCACCAAGGATTATCCACACATTTAAAAGAAGTCCTTATATAAAAAAACTAAAGGTTGATGGTCTGATTCAATCCCAGAGTCAACATAAAATTGTGAAAATCAGGAAACTTACATAGAGACGTCAGCGAGTAATCGATAACACTGCTCTCAGAAATACTTACATATGTAAAGTCCCCACAGCAAAACCTTTAAATAATGTACCGTTCACAATTCTTAGATCAGTACATTGACAAAACTCGAAAAATTTTCAACCTTGGTTGTATAAACCTTATAATTACTACTTGAAATACTGTTTGGAATATTAACAATATCTGTATCGTAAAATAGCTTCATTTGACAACACAAATTTTGTAACGTTGTCGTTCACATAATCGGCGTCATTACCAGTACGAGCTCTAAAATAACCACATACATAAAATTTTGCATTGGAAAATAAATCAGTTAGTTAAACAAAATAATGCTCGAGGCAATCAAAAGTACAATTTGAACTATTATCATCAATATCACTTTGCGAAATATAAACAACTGCAAAGATAATAACAGGTATCTTATCATCATTAAAAATAACCGGACCCATACACTAATATCTGAAATATTGTTAATACGGTTTACCTTTAATGAAAGCGACTCTCTGTAGTAAATATTTATTCCACCATTTATCGACATTATTTTGACTTTTTGCCCGGTTATTGGATTGATTCAAATCCGTTAATAACATAACACGAATCGTTTGCGATCTATGTTTCTGTTGTTGTCCCTTTGCATCAGCCTACTCATTGAGTCGACGTCCCTCGTCGATTCACTTACTTTGTCATTCAGCGACTTGTTTTCCTAAGCAAGACAAGCCGTCTCCTCGTGAGCTTCAAGAAGTTATTGTTTAACGTCATGTATGTCATGTACTAGATCTTCAATCTTTTTGTTAAGGTCGGCTGATATTTTGTCCATTTTTCTTCCAAGATCACTTTTGATGTTGCGCAATCCACGTATCACATCACCAAGTTCGAAGGAGACATTGCCACCAGCAACATTTGATAGCGCTGTCTGTCTTGTCTTTCTTCTATCTGGTGACTGTTGACTACTTTTGTTTGGTCCCGGGTTACTCTCTATATCTCACACCGCAAAAACATGCTCATCAATATGAGTCATACCGCAAGGTCTCAATCCTTTGCAGCTGGATTGTGATGGCTGCAGCTCACATGTTCTACATGGCGCTTGGTCAGATGTACCAATTCTGGCTCTTCAAATCTCCGTCGAGACACTATTGTCAAACTGATACACTCAGGGCATTCATTATCGCTTGAAAACAACGTTTTGGGAGTAAAGCACGGAGGAATATTGATGTAACTTGAGAAAATAGCGAATTTAGCTAGGTATGAAATGGCAGTCAGTGCTCTTTGCAAACGCCTTCTAGCGACCTCAAAAAAACATATAAAGATCAAGTTGTTGTTTTCAAAATGTGCATCGCATGACCACCATTATACAGCATATATCAAACCAAATACTGCTGAGGCTGCTTGCATTGTCCGAGGTGTAGTCTTCGCTGGGCTGCCGGAGAGTCTAGCATGTATGTAATTAAGCTGCTCTATCTCTTCTGAAATGAATCTCATTCTTCTCTTATTGAATGACCAAAGACCAAGATATATGACGTTGTTTACTATTTACAGAACTGAACGACTTATACAATTTTTGGGATAATAATCTTCACGACCCTGATACATGTTTGGCGGACCCCGGTCGTAAGACGTTCGGGCCCAGCCCCCTTCGGAGGTTGTGTGAAAAGATTGAAGGTTGTGTTGACAACAGGTAGACACAATAGAACAGACTCAACTCTTAAACTTGTAACCTCAAATCCATTTACCTCAACAACAGGAAAGTAAATGCAAAGTGATGATTAAACATGAATTTAATTTGTTAGTAAGTCCCACAAGATCATGCGGCAAAACAAATAGTGTACACGTACGATGACTTCAAAGCGATTCACGATTCTATTCAAACAGCAAACACAAGGAGTATGAAACGGAAAATATTTCAGAATCTTTCACGCCCTACTTTATGAATACTTATTACATTGCTAAGCAATATTATGGAAAGTTTCGGAGATAGCAGTGGATGTAATATAACATATATCACCTAACCAATAACTGCATTCCGTCATGAATGTATTTACATAATGATATAATCGGTAAACCTGTAGGCCTATAACTTGCAAATGTGCATGCACCAAACAAAAGTAAGCTGTAAATAAAGAAGCAAGTAGGATAATGGAACGATGCAAATTATAGTGTTGAACAGGTAGAGAGTTCCGATCACTAGGACATTTTTGAATAAAAGAAACATTGTACAATTTTAACATTGCTCAAATGTGAGGGTCTATTTTTTGTTTTTACACACGAACAAGGCTTGAGGTGAATGGCACTGTTTACCGACTTCAATTGCCTGTGAAAAGTTCTATGGTGAAATCTTTGTATGGGAGATCGTATCATAGAATAATTTCTAGCGATAATCACGTCCGTTTCCTTATACAAATCTATTTTTATAGATGTTATTCTAACTACATTTTGAGTTCTTTCGATTCCCTGAATCAGAGTAGGCCAGTGTTCATATAACTGGATATTCAAGCTATAAGCTTTGTTATTATTGTCACAATAACGGAGTATGCAGCCACTGAACAAAAGGCCGAAACGCATGCCAATTTAACATCTTCACTAAGGATCATTGAATGAATATATTTTTATAAAGAAATAACGGCAAGGGTTTTTTTGCCTTATTTATTGCACTTTTATTTTTATATATCATGTTTATGCATTCTATCTTTATTGTTGATTTTATAGTAGATCTTGAATGGCAAGCAAGGTACAATTTGATTTACGGGAGCAAGTCCGGCATTTAACAACAGCGCTTTATTCATTTGTATCGTAAGGACAATATTGAGCTGACTCTCTGTTCGATAGCACAGCTTTATGCGAAATGTGATTGATGAGAAATGTAAAATTGTTCACTGTTTTGCTTTCAATACAGTGACAGGAATGATGAAACTGATTTCGTTCCGAAATGAATTCTTAATTTTTAGAGAAACCGATTTAGTGGCCTCAGCTTTTAAAGGATGTTCAGAAAATAAATATTATGATGTACATTGCTTCCCTTGGCCGTACAACAGTTCATATTGTCACAAACGCTTTAATAAGAATACACTCACACTCGAAATCCGCGAAAATATATAAATCTTTACCCTTAAGTCTCCATTCCCTGATATCTATACTGTAGATATCGGCTCCATCGGTGCTCAAATGCTTTCTTTGATAAGGCTCATTGAAAAGACTTCTTTTTGTTGATGTCTTCCCTGCACCATACGCACCAACTAACATGACACGTCCTCGGTAAATCCTTTTACGGGTTGCTGGACTTTGAGATAATTCTTTAAGCTCGTTAAAAAGTTCCTAGCAACAAAAATAATGAAGAGTAGAGAATAAGGACTTGTAATACTTTCAGGAAAGTTATCACATGAGCTATAATTCTTTGTGGAACTCTAACCCGTTACAATTTAATGAGATACCAGGCTTTAATATTGATCGTTGTGGTAGAGCTGACTTACATTCCTTTAAACAACTGATTACTGATCAACAGATGAAAATAGCCACATGTAACAATTGCCGAGTATCCTGATATTTAGTATTTGATTTTAAGGACTTGAGATGTTTGATCGATAACATATCAGCAAATATTGTACTTCCCTTAACATTAATATGTGTTTTGTTGCAGTTTGTGATCAATGAACAAGCATATGCCAGTCCATGAATCTGAATAGATTATATACACCAAGGAAAGCGTCTCAGAGATTACATACTGTGTACTGCTGTATTCCATGATCTTACAAAGAATTTCTACTGGTGCATTGGTCTCTATTGATGCAGTTTTATGTACATTTTCGTCGGTCAAAATGGCCACTTAACCACTTTTTGAGCGCTATTCAGCACTAAATATCAGTGGCATCCCCCTTGAACTGTTGTGTTTAATTTTGTTTTGTCAATGTCCACCCAGCTAAGAGACAACTACTTTAATGCTGTCTTCTTTTCGGCTACCCCCTAAACGTATGTAGTCAACGCTGATGAAGCAATATTATCCCCATCAGGCACAACCAGTGCGAATGATTACAAAATACTCTTGCATGGGGCACTGTAACTAAAAGTGTCTAATCAAATTCTGCCGCAATCTATATCTGTAAAGAAGGAGTTTGGAATAATATTTGTTTTTTGCCAGAAATTCTTTGTTAGCAATCGGTCCAGTAACGTCGCTTATAAGAGTCCTGTTTAGAGATAGTTTTCCTTCATTTCCGATCTCTGTGTTGAGTACTTTTTCTGAAGCCACCGAACCGACAACAGTAAATCCCGCAGGTCTTTCTGTATAATATGTTGTGTTTATATTTTTTGTCTACGGCACTCGTCATTTATAATTGCAAACGATAAAAAACGATAAATAGTAAGAGTGCCTCATTTTTGGAGGTGGGACACAGGACTTGTGGATTGATGTTCGCATGAACGAATAAAATACACTTAGTTTGGTTAAAATGATCTGTGATACCAAAAATGTGATGACTTCATTGTGTCAACTGTCCCTGTAACCTGCAGGCTTTACATTCTCACTGCCATCAGTGCTTGTGGTGACTATATTACAAGTAACGTGTGTGAACGTGTGTTAAAGAGCGCATAACCTACCTTCAACTTATAGCCCGCGTGTACGGGATTATGAGCCATACGCTGGCATGCGTCGAAAAGTTGTGCGCATGTATACACAAACTTTTTCGACGACATCGCTGTACTACGGCGTATACCAGCGTTTTTCAGCGCGCTTTTAACTTATAAAGAATTACTCATAATGTATTCGACATACGCCCAGCGTATTCGCCAATTTTTTCAGACGTTTGCGCACGCTTGCTAAATCGTCAAGGTGTGACAGGGCCATAAGCGAAAACGTAAGAGGCTTCTTATTTAGTCTCCTGATTTATGAGGCCACTTTGCGTCACCTAGCGCTAATCATTACGTCGTTTCAATCTTTCCTATGGGTGCAATCATCTATTACAATAAGTGTCCCTGTGTCAAATAAGTCCTATGTACGTTCCCACAGTATATGCATCCTGTTTAAGTATGATGACATCAGACCCCCACTTAACAAACTTTTTAACGAATGCCTTGTTCTCTTGAAAGGCCGGACATATAAATGTAAGTACAGCCAACAGAGTAGCGTGAACTCGACAGGTATTCTGCCTTTCGACTAGAAGATTGACGGTTACACTAATAAGAAATGTGGGTCTATCACACCAACCTATTGTTTGCATTCTTCTATACCAACAACCATATACTATTCAATATGCGATTTTCATCAGTGACCAACGATTGAATAAACTTAGAAAAGGACAACATACGGATATCGTTGTCCTACACAGCTTGTGTGTTGTGAATTTCCAATTAAATTGGTCTACATGTTCATAGCACAGGGACCATTTCCAATAGTTTTCAAAAGAACACACGTAAATGAAAAGACAACATTTATTTTACAAATAGACAGTTTCATCTATGTCCACCTACGAGTACAGTGTCTTTCCTACCGTGAAGAATCGACACGTCTTTTTCCAAAGGTGGTGGGGCCCCATTTTTTGTGCATACACTTTGTTTGTGATACATTCTATTTTAACGCTTAGATTATTTATTTTCAGGTTCATATAAAGTTTACTCTTGAGTTTCCCCGTTGTTGGTTCGTGCCTACTGAATAGAGTGAATTAAGTATCAATTTATGCTTTGCCAAAGGACATTTATATGAACATTAATATTTTTGTCTGACTCTTTAAACGGTATGGTTCTCAAATTCGGAACATGCACTCTTACAATAACCTTTGCATTGTTTTAGTGAGTTGCTACTTTATATGTATAATATCGTGCTGTTACACTTAGTTCACACATTTGTTAAAAACAGACGTTTATCAAATGTTATACACAAACAGTGTGCTTCTGCAACACAGTTTTTCGCTTTACCTTTTATATTCAGAGGCAAATCGTATACGTTTTCGAAGACACAAGTTCAGCAGAGTTTCGTGCCAGGGTAAGGCAGCTCAAAAATTGACTGACAAGCTTAGCTCACTAAATAAGTACATTTCATACATAATGACAGTAGTCCAGACCCTCGCCGGATTATTTTTACCTACGAAGAAAATTCGCCTTCGCCCATACAATAAACATTTTTGTATCGATGATTTATGTCAATAGAAACAATTTGATTTAATTTGTAATATGTCATATTTGATTGTCTATCTT
>LD344726.1:91834-103906 GCA_001465055.1 Ptychodera flava | reverse complement strand
TTTTCTTGTGCTCCAAAATTTGTCATTTTACACACAAAAGATTTACTAGTGATAGTGTTTGCTAGTCTTGTTTGCTTATTTGTTATGCTATCCAAAGAAGTTTTTTTTTTGATCACAGTTACCTTTCAATGGTTAGTATTTATAAGCGATGACATGTGTTACAGCACATTATAAAATTAGCTTTTTTTATTTCGATAACTCCAACAATGAAGCCAATAATTTCTCTTTGTTTACCTTCGATTTTACCAGATTTACAGTATTCAATGACAATGTTCTGGTTGTTGGACTTTGCGATATGATGTTATTGTCCTTAGTATAACATTTGAGTATGTGTTACATTTTCCCAAAACAAGACATTAACACATTTGCTAGAGTGAACATTTTTACTCTTTCATAACTTACCAATATGAATAATGTCCAGTGGTTCCCCATGTGAAAGGTTCCAACTTTGACAATGTAATATTACGTTTAACACATGTTTTCTTTAAAATAAAGACCGTGTTTTATGTGGTTACGTAGTGGAAAAGAACTAATTTATTTGCAATAATTATTTAGAGGATACAGTCTATCAACTGATTGGAAAGAAACCCGTGCATTTATTTTTGGTTTGATATAATTTGAGGCGACCATAGTAGACACCTTAGTAGTGAATTTGTTATCATGGTCACGGTATGCTGTAGATTAAAATGGCGGAAGAATTGAACTATATATCTTGGAAAATTTGGCGATTACTGTTAATGCGCGAAAACGAAAATTAAACTGACATCAGCAACAAAATCGGAACTCTAGCTTTGTACACGTTCCGTATGTTCGTTTGTCAGTACAGTGCAACGCAAGGTGTGAAACAAAGCAATAATTGACCAAAATCCCAACAGACATCGCACACTGGAAGCTGTCACTTCTTTTGGTGTTTGCCGCAGTGCTCCGGCAGTCTTGCTCCACTCTATGGCATAATCAACTCAGACTTAGTTTCTCGTGAGCAAAAGAAAAAATCTCGTGAGCACAAGAAAAGATCTCGTGAGCACAAGAAAAGATCTTGCGAGCACAAGAAAAGATCTTGAGATCACAAGAAAAGATCTTGTGAGCACAAGAAAAGATCTCGTGAGCACAAGAAAAGATGTCGAGAGCACAAGAAAAGATGTTGAGAGCACAAGAAAAGATCTTGAGAGCACAAGAAAAGATCTTGAGAGCACAAGAAAAGATCTTGTGCTCACGAGATAGTTTCTCGTGAGCACAAGAAAAGATCTCATGAGCACAAGAAAAGATCTTGAGAGCACAAGAAAAGATCTTGTGCTCACGAGATAGTTTCTCGTGATCACAAGAAAAGATCTTGTGATCACAAGAAAAGATCTTGCGCGCACAAGAAAAGATCTTGTGCTCACGAGATAGTTTCTCGTGCGCACAAGAAAAGATCTTGAGAGCACAAGAAAAGATCTTGTGCTCACGAGAAAAGATCTTGAGAGCACAAGAAAAGATCTTGAGAGCACAAGAAACGATCTTGTGCTCACGAGATAGTTTCTCGTGAGCACAAGAAAAGATCTTGTGATCACAAGAAAAGATCTTGTGCGCACAAGAAAAGATCTTGTGATCACAAGAAAAGATCTCGTGAGCACAAGAAAAGATCTTGCGAGCACAAGAAAAGATCTCGTTAGCACAAGAAAAGATCTCGAGAGCACAAGAAAAGATCTTGAGAGCACATGAAAAGATCGTGAGAGGACAAGAAAAGATCTTGAGAGCACAAGAAAAGATCTTGTGCTCACGAGATAGTTTCTCGTGAGCACAAGAAAAGATCTCGTGAGCAAAAGAAAAGATCTTGAGAGCACAAGAAAAGATCTTGAGAGCACAAGAAAAGATCTCGTGCTCACGAGATAGTTTCTCGTGAGCACAAGAAAAGATCTTGTGATCACAAGAAAAGATCTTGTGCGCACAAGAAAAGATCTTGTGATCACGAGAAACTATCTCGTGAGCACAAGAAAAGATCTTGAGAGCACAAGAAAAGATCTTGTGAGCACAAGAAAAGATCTCGAGAGCACAAGAAAAGATCTCGTGCGCACAAGAAAAGATCTCGTGATCACAAGATAATTTCTCGTGATCACAAGAAAAGATCTTGTGATCACAAGAAAAGATCTTGTGCGCACAAGAAAAGATCTTTTGATCACTAGAAAAGATCGCGTGCGCACGAGAAAAGATCTTGTGATCACAAGAAAGGATCTCGTGCGCACAAGAAAAGATCTTGTGATCACGAGATCTTTTCTTCTGTGCATGAGATAATTTTGTGTGATCTCAAGACAGTGTATCATTCGCTTATTATCTTTTCTTGTGTGCACAAGTCGAAATATTTTTCTTCAATTTTACTACAGTTGGTCTTTTTGTCAATGAATTATAGGCCTAGACAAAATTATATGACAGAATAATTGACTTTTTACTTCATGTAAATTGAAAATCGAGAAATAACTATAATTAAGTTTAAATTTGTTGGAGAGACAATTTCGACCATAATGTATCATCCTCACAGCATTATCAACCTATTCTAATATTTTACAGAATTTAGAAAATTTGATTTTTAACAAATGGCTAATCACCAAGTTGATGGATCAGGGATAAAGTTAAAACTTAGGCTATGAAAATGTTGACATTTATAAACTTGAATATTGAATTATTCATTTCCTGAAAGTTATGGATTACAAATAAATGCTAAATTTGATCACACTTTCAATGTTCACTATACGATAAGATCATGTAACATTGTGTAAAAATGAACATATACAATTTAAAGTTGGCATTGATCAAAGTAAAAGTAATATACAAATATTGGTAGCACATTATATTACTTAATAGAGTACTATCAACTAATAACAGTAAATGTACTTGACTGTGTGATTGATAAAGCATTATTGTTGATCTCGGCAAGTCGAATTTAGAAGCCATTCAAACCTAATTTTGGACAAGTGAGAGTATAAATCAGATCATAAAAAACATCGCTGATTCCGTTTATTATATAATTGGCATGAGATTTGAAATTGTAGTGTCATATACTGCCTCTGAGCTTTAGATACATAAATTTAAACTGTATGGCCGCAAAATGCAAGGCCTGGAATTTTACTCCCTAGGTCAACCACAAAAGAACGATAAATTATCTTGTGCTCTCAAGAAACTATCTTGTGCTCACGAGATAAGTTTCTCGTGATCACGAGATACTATCTTGTGCTCACGAGAAACTATCTCGTGATCACAAGATCTTTTCTTGTGCTCACGAGATAGTTTCTTGTGCTCACGAGAAAGATCTCGTGCGCACAAGAAAAGATCTTGTGAGCACGAGAAACTATCTCGTAATCACAAGAAAAGATCTCGTGCGTACAAGAAAAGATCTTGTGATCACAAGAAAAGATCTCGTGCGCACAAGAAAAGATCTTGTGATCACAAGAAAAGATCTCGTGCGTACAAGAAAAGATCTTGTGATCACAAGAAAAGATCTCGTTCGCACAAGAAAAGATCTTGTGATCACAAGAAAAGATCTTGTGCTCACGAGAAACTATCTCGTGAGCACTAGATAATTTTTTTATTTTTTGCTTTCAAACATGTCCCTTACGGGCTTTCATATGAAAGACTTCAACTTTTGTCGAAACTTTCCTTAAGAATCTTTCAACAATTCTCTTTCAAAATCAAAGATAAAATCGACGGTTAACGTGCAAAGTTTGGTACTAGAAAAACACATAACCCAATATACACTGATATTTGAAATCCAAAATGGCCACCATCCCTATGCTTTAAAATGAACCCACAAATGGTAGATCAGAAAAAATTGTAAAAGTTTGTGAGTCCGAATATCTGTCCCCGAGGCGCGATCTACCTTATTTCAGTGATATCTCTGAATCCAAAATAAAACAAAACTGAAAACTTTGATAGCTATAACTGTCGGAGTAATTGTAACTGGTGATAAAAACTACCGCATAGCGGATATGTTTAATTGAACTCGAGGAAAGGGGTAGCTCTCTTACTTTGCGGCCAGATATCGAATAAATGACGAGAATATAGTGGGTTTTATTTTGACAAACACCGGCACGTTTTGTAATTCAGTGATCTGTTTGAATCCCGCGAGGAACAAATATGAAAACTTTGATGCCTAACTGTCGTTGTTTTAAGGGCCATTATTTGTAACTTTTGACCATTTTTACCTCGGAAAATTCCATGTTTGAGGCTCATATTTGTTGCAAAATGTTGTTTTACGAAGATACAAACATGATTAGTGATGTTATAGCCACATAAAGCTACTAATTTTTGTTCAAACGTGTTGCCCTTCCGAGCTCGTTTGTTGACGTCTGGCATGCTCAGCGTGCTGGGGAGAACGCAGGTATGGTGACGCCGCGATCACGCGAGATGTACAAGCTCATGTTTATTGCGGGATCAAAACAACATTGTGTCGTGGATTGCTAGACATCTGGCTACGCAACGTGCTCGGACAATGGACTACGACGTAAGTACCGGGCATAAGTAATGAATATTTATTTTGAAATTGCTGTAAATGGCTCGCGCAGGTGCAGAAGAATGCCTACGTTGCAATCCGCGTGTCAACAGAGTTTGTATTTACCCTTTGTCGTTGTATTTACCCTTTGAATGCAGTAGATACGAAATGTTATGCAAATCCACCAATGTTTATACTTTTTTGTTTATTGTTTTATAATCTTGATCTAAATCGGCATCAGATTTCATTAGCTACACTTTTTGATCAAAATTTTGCGGAAAGATCTGAAAAAAATGACAGAATTATATTTTATAACAGCAACGAAAATTGACTTTGGTACTCGTTAAAAAGCCATAATAAAAACGACAGCAGATCGGATATTTCATTTTGTATTTTTAGGAAAAGAGATAGCTGCATAAGCAGCTCGAAAAAAGTTATGAAGTTTTTTCCTATGAGACATGGTTCAGCGAGCACCTCATACACTGTGGCTGGCATCGTGCAAAACACACGAAAGATGACGCAAACCATTTTTACTCCACAGCCAATGATGTCTACAAAAGATGTCTATTTAGAATACTACATTTAGTACACTAAATTTATTCGATGATTCAAAACTATTAGCATTCTAATAAAACTTAGGAAAATGTTTGCCGATGGGACAAGGAAATGCTATATTGGGCCCACATAACACAAAAATGTAATACTTGACAGAGATTATTACGTCATTGTTGATTTTCATTAAATTTGAGATCTATTCGGGATAATACATTTATTGCATTAAATTCTTTTAAACTTTCAACATTAATCGCTTTCTAGTCGAATAGATCGAAAGCCGTTTACTTAAACACGATTAGAAATAATTTTGCAGAATTGGATCTTCATTTTGTTCAAACTTCCCAAACGTGTTCGTGTCCCATAGCTGAATGTTGCAATTTGACAAATTTCGTGTAAATATCGTATGATTACCCAGGCGACGTCCTTGACACCAACCGAGGACAAAGTCCGAGGTTGATATCGCCGAGGTAGTCATACGATATTTGACATACACAACGAGTGAGTGGTGCAAGCCCCTCTACATCTAAACATCCCTTAAACGGCAATACAGTGTTCGAAAATCTTTTGTGCAGAACCGAAGGGGTTGATATCGACCTAACTTTCAAAATGGTATGATCCTACTTGCAGAAGTATTGATTATTCAACGTTTTGCACCTTGGATGTATACATTACCGAACTCAACCAATTATTGCCTAGTAATGAGCTCATGCGCAATGTTTCTTCCGATTTAATTGGTTGTGCATGTTTTACACGTGTACAGTGGCAGGTGGACTGGTATAAATGCACGGCCACGAGGTACAATTATCTTTTCGATCAACGTGTCATAGTGGCATCATGGCACAGGAAGTGTATCCAGAATTTTCTGTTATCTCTGATGAAGAGTTACTTGAAGCCTCACAAGCAGCATGAACGAGCGTGGTTTCGAAACTATTGATGTAGCAGAGACCAACATCCCTTCGGTGAGTCATTGATTAATAATTTCCACCATCTACCTTTTTATACTTACCTTGTCATTGAACATGCAAGTGAGAATGTATTTTGGATATTTGTTTTATTTCATTAAAGGCTAATCCGAGAGGCAGTTTGCTGATCCAGTGTCGGACTTCTGCGTACAGGGAGTTGCAAAAATTGCATCCCAAGAAATATACAACGTTGTAATATGTGGGCCCTACGGACTTATGATAACTCATGGTATAGAAACGATGGCCACGGACGATTCACATCATTGGATGAGTAAGTTAGTGCCGGAAGTGAGGAAAGTCGACGGACACCCGTACCCACCAAAAACTTTACTCTCATTGTTTGTTTCAAAAGACAAACCCGCATAAACTTTATTGCCGACAAAGAATTCGTCGGTTTCCGTCAGGTTCTTGATAAAGAGATGAAGGGACTTTAGCCTTGGTATTGAAACAAACAAGAAACTGGCTTAGGAGGCAATATCTACTGAGCAAATTGATATTCTGTGGAAAATGAAATTACTAGGTGACCATTCCCCCTGATTCTTGCTCGCACAATGGTATTCTTGAATGAAAAAAAAATGCCCTCAGAAGTGGACAGGAACGCGGCGCGCTTCGCTTTGACCAACCTCCGATTACTTTGAATGAACCTGATAGTGACACCCCGTACCTGCTATACGTCGAAGACGTGTCAAAGAGCAATCTAGGCGTACTGAAAAACATGAGAGTGCGTCGGAAGCAAGTGAAACATAATGTAAACTAGAAAGCATTTGCAAGCAAAAGCGAAGTTCCAGAGACTAGAGCAGCGGAAGAAACAAGAGAATGTGTGACAAAGATAGGTGCAGAATGAAAGAGTGCTTTGGATTTTAATATTTAAGCACGTACCTATAGTTAGGGCTGCTAGCAGTAAACACCATAATACAACTAAAAGCGAGGCAGTCCACAGATTACAAATAACTACATGTACGGTAAAAACGCAACAGATACATACGGGGGCGACAACGCACGGAAATGTATATCAGACAACATTCTCGCGAGCCAGAGCAATAATTTTTGCTCCGCTGACCTACGCAAAAATCAATCGTTTGACGGGTAGCGCTGAGTTGTTGCCGTAAAGAGGCATGTGGTTTACGACGATGATCAGACGAGAGGAAACATGGGATCTATTTTTTACATCCATGATCGGATCAAGGCCGTTGAAATTGAAAACTGAGGCCATATGCATTGTCATTTGATTAAAAGCACAGACTAAACGATTTTCATTGCAATGTCGCTGTTTTCACAAGATACTGACCGTTTGATCTTGGAACGTTGAGCTGCTTTAACGTGCAGCCAACGCATGCCCTTGCGATGCGGTGACAGGGCTGTGTGTTATCGGCGTTAAACGGCCTCGCAGACTGATATAGGAAAAACCGCTGGCATGGTGGCTCCTAAGAAATACGGCGGGCAGTTTCTCCGCCAAAACAGCCGATTTTGAATCCAAATTTTGCATTGATCTTCGTTTTCGAGCACACCCACCTCGCCTAGGTACACGATGTGCCCAGCCGCGCTTGTAAACTTACGGAAAGCATATTTTTTGCTCTCTATGCGAGCGAAATCCGTCGCCATTGTTATCTCATGAGCATTCGGGCGAAACAGTATAGCGCCACGTACGGCGAGTATTTAGAGAAAAATAAAATCAAAAAGCAACAAAAAACAAAGCGAAAGAAAGCTAGAATTATTAATAGCTGAACGCAATATGATAGTCGGGCAATGGAGAATAACAAATAAATAAATAAACACGCAAGAAATGCCCGTAAAACCCGTCCGAGCTGAGCGATGACGTCATAAGCGTGTCGCAATGCATTCTGTCTAATTAAGGTAAAATTTGTGTATCGCATGTTCTATGATAGTAATACCGGAAATAGAGAAAGAAAGAAAGAAAGGAAGAAAGAAGGAAAGTGAGCAAAAACTAACAGTTCCAGAGCTGGTCTCTGGAACTAATAATCCAGTGAGATGTCATGTCCAGCTATATAAAAAACGTTTCGCTGTGTCCACCTTATGGGGAAAAGAACGGATACTACCTACGACCCATGTGCAAATACGAAGGATCATCAAAGGTGTGGTTCAAAAAACAGCCTGTAGGTCACAACACCAATTAAAACTGAAAATACCGACGTCAAAGACCGTGAAATGTCCAGCAGTGTCAAATCTGGTGTGCAACTAAAAATATGTTTCATTGCTCTGGAATCATATTCTATTCGCGGTAATTCCTGTAACTCATAGCGATTTTGCTTTCGGTAGAATATTTCGACTGAATCACTCAGTCTTCATCAGCTGTTGTGTCATTGTGGATAGCAGGATGACGTAACCGGTCTGCTGACCGCAGGAGGGGGTTGTAAACTGCTGGAATTTTCATCCCTTCATCCCATTGAGGGCTGACCGTTGTGCTTTGATTTCAATAGCCTCTTCCACACTGCGTTTGATGCAATGATCTTCGCATGAGATGATCTTGACATTGTCAGGACATTCAATCAATCCTGACAATGTCAAGATCATCAACGCGAATAGAATAAATCTGGTGTGATCTACAACAAATGTATTTTCAATATTCATAAATAGAGATTTGAATAAAATACACATGTCTGATTATTGCACTTTGCAGGTATGTCAACAATTTTATTTGGAGGTAGGGCGCGATATTGTCTCCAGGCGTAGCGGAGGGGCAATATCACGACCGTGCCGATAAATATATTTTTTCCGGGCATAATGGCAGAAATTTCACCAAAAAAAGTCGAGTGAAATTTCTGCTATCATGCTGAGAGTTCACCAGGTTGATATCACCCTTTCCAAAATATCAACTCGAAATGAGGTTGCTCTCTAAATTTCAGCCACTAAATCTATTGTTCTATCCGTTACGAGTTGTGTATTCATAAAAAACAAGTGTGTCACTTACAAAAAGCAGAAGAGCTAGCCTTATATTTGCAGATTAAACCGACATACGTCGCACGTAGCTGTAACAGGTTATGTTAGTTTTCATTGTATTTGTATGTTTCAGTTCTACTCACTATAAGTCAAGCAAATATACTGTTAAAATTTTACATAATTTTTTTACCTTTCAATAAAACTTTAACGTCAAACGACTCAACAAATCCTAAATGAGCGATACCTAAAACACATGAACGGCTGTTTATCAAAAAATCAAAAGTTCTAAAGATTGATTTTCGGGTGTTAAAACACATGAAACCAGCGAAGAGTTGCAAAGCAAAGACATAAAAGATTTTATTCCTTGAAACAGTCTTTCACAGCAAACTTTTCTCATGCTGCAAAAACGAGCACTTTCATTGGTTTTACATAATGTCGCAACACGGCAAAATCCAAGCGATGGGAGGGGTAAGTTATGACGTAACAAACAACGGATCGCGCACAAATGGAGTCAATACAACATTTGTCTCGTCCAAGAATAACTCTGGCTTCTCCTCTTCGAGAGAAGATGACTATAATTAAACCAAAAGAAGGGAATGCAGAAAGCATGCAACTGATAAAAAGACAAAATACTAAGGTCCCGAAACTCACATTAAGACGAATCACAAAAATAATACATCACAAGACCTGGTGACCAAAGCAAATAGTCGAAGTCAAATTACTATACGATCCAGTGGCATTTCGTTCATCAGAATGAACTTGTTAAATATAAAAAATTGTATCCGTCATGCAAGTTTATTATTTACAGAGAACTAAATGCTCGCTTTCATTGAGTACGACACGATAATTGTCACATTCCGGTCGGTGACGACAATGATACTGAAAGTAACATATCATTTTGAATGAAAATCAATAATGTTGTGAACTCCCATGAAAGGCTTCTCCTTTGTTTTTGTATTTCTGCGGGATGTAGAATTGTGAACGGTCGAAAAGGCGACTCAAGCTATTTCTACACATCTGTGTACACCAAAACAATTTTACCTGTAACACAATCGGAACTAATTTTGGAAAATTTAATCTTCATATTTTTCAAATTTATCAAAATTGTTAGGTGCCCTATAGCTTAATGTTGTAAGTTTCCAAATTATTCATAAAAACAAGTGTGTAACTTAAAAGGAAAAGGACATGGGGTTATATGTGCACATTAAGTCGACACTACGCCACAATTCAATTATCCAAAAGTTGTTCCAATCGTGTTCTGTGTAAGGAATTTCGAAATTGTAGCCGTCATACAGAGTCTAATCAGATGCCGTTGATTTTCGCTACACATGGTGTACTTAGAGATAAATCAGAAATGAATGACGAAAATATATTTGGAACTGATAGCCTAAGAAAGTTACTATCGAAAGAACATACTGCGATAACTGTAAATTAATAAATTAAAACCTTATCATGATCTTTGGGAGTCGAATTTAGTGCGAAGTCATATCGATAGCATTAACCGTCACATTGCAAACTGAGATAGCGACTCTGCTATCCTTTGTTTGCATGACATCTGTGTTGACTTTTCATGTGAATATCCTGAAAATACTTGTGTCAGTGGAAATGATATTAAAACTGGCAAGACTTGATTTGATTATGATTGTAAACAAGCAAAACGTAATGTCCAAAGAGCATTAAAACAACTTCCGTAGACAAGGTAACAATGAAAAATTGGGGATCTATCACTTAATCAAGAAATCATTTCAGAAATTAACTGATATAATCATAAAGAATATAAGTAAAGGAAAATCGACACCTTTTTATTCAATATAATACACAAAAACTCAACATTTTGGCAAAGTGTGTTGTTGTAAGTCTAGAACTAGAGGATGAAGTTGATCAAAAGATTGACTGTACTTTACTAGGTGAACCTATTACAATAGATAAAGTAGTTTCTAAGGGACTGGTCAGTTTCTTCGGCCTGGGGGGGTGCATTCATGGGGGGGGGGGTTCACCCTGTTTTTGACTTGATAGGGGGGGGTCACCATGTTTTTGAAATGCCAAATAGAGGGGGTCAGTGTGTTTTTGAATTTCGACACAGGCTCATCATTGCCTAAAATGCATCGTGTCAGCCACAAATTTCATCATTCAGTTGCATTTTTCGGCGCGCCCTCTAGGCGCGTAACTTTAATAATCAGACATATTTTCAGCACGCCCAACTTTAACATATCAGGCATTAATATATCAGAGATATCTGTATGTTCAATATTTTTCAGCGTGCTCTTCGAGCACATTACTTTAATATATCAGACATTTTTCAGCATACAAGAAATATATATCAGAGGTATCAGGATGTTTCATATTTTTCTCCGCGCCCTTCGGGCGCCATACTTTAATAAATCAGAGATATATGCCAGAGATATCTTGATGTTTGCTAAGTGAAAGTGTACCATTATGAAATCTCCATTTCATTGAAAAGCATGGCAAATTCCTGATACTTTTCTGTTCTCTTTATGAAAATTCAGTATGAGAAAGCAACATGCACAAATATTTCACAATGTATATTTGATAAAGTGACTTATTTTAGAGATAGAAAAAAGACAAGATATCTTTCGTTGTCATTGACGCAACTGTTTTCCTTTGTGTCTCAGGTTTTCTGTAGAATGCTTTTTTATGACCAAAATAACAGTTAAAAAGGCGGTTTTTGTCATTAGCTGTGCTTTTATTGTTTCATTGTTACAAGAAAAGGTCATCTCAGACACTGCACACATCAGATTTGGCTAAAATGCCTCTCTATGGCTCCTCAGGAGATTTAATTGGATGGTTGGCAAGTCTTAACACCCATCAAAATTTTTGATTTACTGCTTTTCCCTCATTGATATTAATGATTGACATCCATTTCTGTTCAGGACATCTGGTTAAGCATAGAAAATGTGAAATACATTCACAACTCATTCAAAATGTACTGTATTCAAACTTCAAGATTGACACTGAGAAATTCCTGTCTTACAACTGACATGTCAACAATTTCATTAAAACACAGAATGACTGTTAAAGTATAAATGTATGTAAAAGTCCACCTTTTGTTTTACAGTTGTGGCGTGCGGGGGGGGGGGGTCACCCTATTTTCGAAATTTGGGATGGGGGGTCACCCTGTTTTCAAAATTTGGAATAGGGGGTCAGCCCCTTTTTGACGTCGGCAAAAAATAATCC
>LD344726.1:75420-85855 GCA_001465055.1 Ptychodera flava | reverse complement strand
CCCCCTCACCACTTTTTTTGAACGCGGCCTAAGTATCGAAAAGACACAACAGTGACTATTGTATAAATCAAATACACTCACATACTACATGGATCAAATAACAGGTTTCTTATCAAGTAGTTGATAAATGAGTTATTGAAGAATAAGATAAATCCATTTGGAAAGACTTTAAAATATCAAGAAATGAAATGTCAAAAAAGTTACTGAAACCTACATCTACAAAGTTACCAAACATTAAAGAGAATATAGCAAATTAATAATATGTGTTATCAAGTTTCAGTTGTTGACTTCTTGAAAGCCTTTCTTCAAAGTAAGTTAATAGAAACTGTTGTGTTACAAACCATTTTCATTTCTCAAAATAGTAGTAGTAGATAACACGGTGTATTTTAGTGAATATATAACATTCATGTTTGTTATTTCAAATAATTCATTAAAGTCACTACTGCAATACACAATTAAACCGAATACCTATTACAACATCAAAAATCTGGCATGTATGAAATGTTGAAATTTCCCCAGTTTAGTATTCAGTCATGTGATTTGATAACTAACAAATATAAAACATTGTGACAATATTATTAGTATCAACGTTCAATATATAATTTGTACTCCAATGGATAATGTGTTCAATTTAGTTATTCTAAACAGCACACTATAAAGGATAATGAAAACATTCTACTCTGCAAAATGAACTTCGTATGTTCATGAAAAGTAATACATTCTGAGTACACTGCAACTCTAGACATTCTATGCTATACTAACTCAACTGTAAAACATACTTCAATGCTATGCTGGAAAAAGAGATTACAATTTAAGTCATGAGCATTTGGCGTTTGTTGTTCTCTGTAAGATGTTTGCTTGATCCATGAATTGAAGTATCAAAACAGATATATTCAGAAGCACAACAATTTTTGATATGATTCTGATTCTGAAAATATCTTATCATATTGAGCTACTTCAATAAATTCAAAGATTAGGTGAGAAATCATCAATTCGTCAGCAAATTAAAAACATCCACATTTTACAATATGGCACACATTTTTGACTAAGTCAATATTATATACTGCATCCAATAAGTACAGTATATTCTACAGAAAAAAATAATAACTTGGCTACCTTGGCTCATTTGTGGCTACTAACACCAGATATCACTTTCATGGAGCTAATTTCCTCTACATATCAAGGAATTGTGTTTGACAACAATTGCACAGATATAGCTGCCTTCAATGCTATTATGAACGTAGCATAAAGAAAAACACTCAAAGAAAATGAAGAGAGAAAGAGGGGAATATTGAATCACTCATATATTGACAAAAAAATCAAATGGTAATGATTTTAAAGACAAACAAATGAATATTAAGCTGAAGATACTCTTAAAAACTCTGATATTATTGCCCTCACTAGGGTTACATTAATATCGTATATATACATTGAAACTAACATAAAAACTCGTGTATTTCTAAATATTGAGTCTTGTCAATATATAATGGCAATAATGTGATTGTAATATGAGATTAAGTAAATCATGTATGCAGTGTTCTCTAATATGAGATTAAGTAAATCATGTATGCAGTGTTTTCTGAATTTGTCATTCATCTTACAATTAATCTGCCATACAGATGAAATTGTATTTCAAATTGGAAATATAACAGACCCACATTTAAATAATACTTAACATGAATAGCTTGATTTGATACTTTTACTGATGATAATAACATTGTACTTGTTTACCATTGAGACTAGTTTGGACATGGGCTAATGAATAACATCCAAACATAGAGGAAGATTGACATGAAATGCTAAAAATGCTACACAAGAGAAATAAAAGCATCTCTATGCATACATTCCCATTAGTATAAATTATTTTTTCACAAGGGTAGTTACTGTATTCCTGAAATTGATACCCTTACGAAGGCTTAATAATATTACTATACTGAATTATCATCAAAATTAGTTTATATGGTTTTCTCCATTATATAGTACGTGCCTCTGTATGTCGCAAGATTGAAATAGAAATGCTATAATGACATCACTGCTACTGATCATAATCCACATATCCTAGTATCAATTTTTTCGAGGTTTTTTCACTACTTTCATATATTGATTGAAAACAGAGTAATGCCATACATCTCATATTTAGGGGGGAAACTGTTCCTTTCACAGCTCAAAAATTCATCATTGTAAGTGATTAATGATGACGCACATGATATCACATTCAGAACTATATGACATTTTCAATAAGTTGAAATGAGTACACTCTGTAATCACTTCTTGTAGGTTGAAAATAATTTTTCCGTTTATGAACAAATGGTGATTTATCACGGTTCTGGAGAAACCTAATCTTCTGCAAAACAATTTACAACAAAAGCAATTGTGCGAAAACTGTCGTTGATTAATTTTAATTGTTTCATAATGCATTGTATTTGCATCATGGACAAGTAAGTCATCATCACAAAGCCTAAACAATGTTGAAAGTAATGCCTAACTCTGCATCCGTCAAGTACAGTTATTAATAATATGTACAAATAGTACTACAAAACATTTAAAACTTTGACAATACATTTACCTTTCACATGTATAAAAGCAAAGTTATCAAACGTTGCTCAAATATTCAATGTTTCCCATTATCAGAGAATATTAAACTTTTATGGACGTTTTAAACTGTCTTGAAGTAGTGTCATCCATATCATTGTATCTTACATTGCACTGTTCCTTGGTGTGATTGAATCCCTCTATTGAGGTAGGCAGAGACCAAGTGTGTTTACTGATGAGATCAACTGCATTGGGTCCAGGATATTTCTGTTAAAGTAAAAAATAAATATTATCTACAAGTTATTGAACCATTATAGTATGACTGTACACATAAGAATATTTTGATTTCTACCATTATTGAATATATTGCTGCTAACAGTTAGAAGATATGCCACAGCCTTAACCCTTTCACCACCATGGTTTGTCCCAAATCCATTGTTTTCTATGGTAAAGTTGGACCGGTATACAGGGAACTGGGGGTGAAAGGGTTAAACCTCATACAGCTAGCTCATCCAGCCTTCAAGGACTAGTACGGGAACACTGTCATTATTTGAAAGTATATGGTTCATTTAGACAACTTTAATTTAGAAATTATTTTAAAATATGTGTTGTAGATGTGTTTATTGATAAGCAATGATGACAGAAATACTATTTTTAAAAAAAGACTACTGAGTGGGCATGTTTTCCTTATTCTTTTATGCTAGCAGAATTTTACCATTTTACTACAAAATATATCAAAGCAACACCATTATTTGATTTTTATCAACATAGCCCATGATACTACAATATTGTAATCAATCTTTGAAGAAAATTATTTATTTCGATGACATTTAAATGCATTTCTTCATGCAAGTCAATTAAACTGGCTAGCAATTTTAATATGTATCTGCGAAAACATCTTCCAGCAATTTTTATGAGAGTTAAGTTATTGGACACATAAAGATATAGCATTTGTCGATCTGATATTATTAACACATATATGTACTAGTGGTTAACAGCTAGGTCACTTAAATTGAGTTGAAGTATTAGGATTCTAGCAAATGTTTCCTGCAACTCAAAATAAACATTATTGTGTATGTATGGATGGATGCTCACCTACTTGGATTTTGTTTACTTTACTGGTGTACTTGCATCTTTCAACAGCTTTGCCACCTCAGTGTGACCATTATCAAGAGCCAACATCAGTGCTGTCTTTCCATCCTGTGAAAGAAATGAGAATGTACATTGGAAAAAACAAGCTGAGTAACATTGATGTAAATTCTTCCAATGCATTTTAACATAATGCTAGGGTGTCATACAACATTTCAACAGGGATTTTTTTTCCACATCCCTAAGTGTTCTGCAGCATCCAAACTGCAAATGCTATCACTTGACTATGTATGTTTGAGTATTCACAAGGTGTGCATATTACCTGAATATGATTGTCATGTTTAGAATTGTCGGAGGATTTTTTGTTTTGCTTTATTCATTCAATTTATTTCTGATAGCAATAGAGCATACTATCAGTAACATACATTTTTATTTCAGTGCAAATATCACAGACTGGAAATTTGAAAAGGAAAAACCTCCTTACACCAAACTTTGTATGAATACAGAGTACACTGTATCCCATTTACGTTATACTCTAAAAAGTAGTAACTCACCTCACCACATGCCTCTGTGTTTGCACCAGCATCAATCAGAATCCTCACCACATCCGGCTGGCCTTCATATGCTGCCCAGGTCAGAGGAGTATCCTTGGTCTAGGGGAAAAGGCAAAATGAATAAGCTAGTATATCTGAATCAACTTAACTATACATATACACATCTTTGTTTGCATCAGCACCGATAAGAATCCTTTCCACATCTGTAAGGGCTTTTCTTGATGCCAAGACTAAAGCAGTATTGTACATAAGAGGAGAACAAATCTTGTACAAGCTAACATACTAGGGCAATTACTTCTATAGAAATATATTTCATTTATAACGATTTGCAACATAATTCGGTAAAGTTTTAGATCTTAACAACTTAAAAATGTTTCCTTGTCAAATGAGTTACATATAGTGCAGTGCAGACAAATGAACTTCACAGAAATTAGATATGGTTTGAGAAAATCAACCTGAATAAAGAACCTAGATAAAGAAGTTACAATATTTTTCTTTGCAAGAAACCAGAGCTTGCATAATTTTTAATGAACCCACACTCTCAAAAATATTGTCATTCTTATACATGGTTATAGAGACATAAATACACTTGGGTATGGATAATAGATGAAGTATAAATATAAACCAGCAAAACAGCAGGTTAGGAGATACTATTGTCATGCGATAAATGCAATGCACTGTGTTCATATTTGAAAAAAATGCATTAACAAAGTTGCGTATAAAATATACATACAAAGATCATGTGATAGGCTTGAACTATAAAAAGTGTGCTAAAATAATATTACCATACATTGGCTGCAACATTACAAAGACAATGCCAATCAAAATCTGATTAAACTTACTCTTCTTTTGAAAACAGTAGTTACATGATTTGTTATGTTCTGTATAATTTTCAACGATAGAAAATTATAACATTGCTCTTCTTGATACTATCAGACCTAAAATGAGTATTTCTCCATTTTCAACATTTGAGAGAGTCAAATAAAATTTCAGTTGCTCTTTGCATAGCACAAAGGGCAGAACAATTCACATTTTCAATGCACAGTGACGATGTAATATGATATGGCAGTGTTATGCTGATTTGTTTGGTTTGTTTACCAAACACCTTGCCTTGGCCAAAGCAGACACAAAAATTTGAAGTAACACTCAGAAATATTTTACCATCATAATCATCTTACCCAAACCCTAATGAGAAAGTTCAATCCCATGGTGTGTGTAAGATGTCACAAATGCTTATATTATCAGTAAACTTATCTGAAAACAGATCAGTACACTGTACATTGCAGTGCAGGACAAGCAAAGGTGATGTGATGCTAAGTACATGTCCTTTACACAATGGATGTAGATTATTATGATGGTCAACTCAAAGATTTATACAAATAATTAAACAGATTGAGTTGAGTTCATATGGACTCTGATAATGCACCTTATTCTTGGTTAGGATGCCAAAGACATACTTAATGCTGTATATGAATTGTGTTCATAGTTTTAATCAAAACTCAATCAATTATTCCAAATAAATCAGTGTTTTATGAGAAATTGACAAGTTTACAGTGATATTACTGACAGTATGCAAATTATCCAGAAGCACATTTCCTCAGTTTTGCTTTGAAATTGAACGGTAATGCCCGTTGAATGGAAACTATCAAAATTTGTGAATGAAAGTTATCAAAAGTGGAAAGAACGAAGCAATGTTGGTTTTGAGAGTAGTTTAGTCATTGATGTAAAATTCCTTGAAGGAACTCCTAAAAGCAATGGCCTTCCTAAAATCGAGTATTTTACAATGATGAGTTATAGATGTATGTGATACAGTTCAGGCTGCAATTTCTGTTAAACCCTCAGCCTTCATTTACAAATTTATGCGTCCCTGGGTACATGACAACTCCTCTTACACATATTCCAGAGGTCCCCTTAGCCAAAGTTAAGTCATCAATTTCTGGTGTTAATATTTCGATCTTCTACTCCAGGAACCAAATATAATAGCATATTAGAACTGGAATAATAGTATTATGTACTATAATCATGAAACAGTCAAATTTTTGAGGCAATTTTTAAGACAAAAGACCGCCATCTGCATTGTAAACATTTTATCAGACTTAGCAACTGTCAGCTCAATGACAGAAGTTTTCATAGATTATTTGTGTCACACATAGGAAAGACTATTTGTCTGATTTGTAATAAACAATAGAAACAACAGGTTTTTGATTATTTTAATTCTTTTCCTAAAGTCGACTGAATTGGTTAATATTGAAATGACTAACAGTTAATTAGTCAATATTTATGAAATGCAAACTTTGATGTCAGTGTTTGCCCATACTTATAATGCAAGATGGCTATACCAGTCACCAGGTTTGTTTACAAATGCAGACTGTAGGATGTCCAACACTGTTAACCAAATCAACATATTTCTAATATGGGAAAACTCACTGTTTTACCAGGATGAATCTGCGTCTGTTTTCTACGTTAGACCAAATTTTTAAGCACAAATCTATCTATAGCCAGTCAAAATATGTGATTAAACTTTTTACTTACATGTTTACAACTAGAGCTTACATATTTTATTTGACATTGGAACTGGTATTTAAAAGCATTAATATGCAAATATTGTTTTCATTATGATTTTAATTACTGCTAGAATTCATAATTAACTCTCTGTCTCTGACCCTTTCAGCATCTCATGACTAGTTTTTTTATTTATTTAGCAATTAAAAGTGATGCATGTAAAGACAATCGTTTGATTCACAGTGATTCTGACATAGATGACATCACACATAACTGCCATGATGCGGCATTACTTTGTCATTGATTTCCCTTAGATTGTCATGCTATTCACATTACCGTACTGCAATGGTGTTGCAATGGTAGACAATTTCCCTTATATTTGACTGATATGACCAGGCTTTACAATTTAACACAATTCATAGGTTTGGTTTTACCTGTGAATATGACATTTCAATTTGACACAACATCTGAAATCATTATAAATGTTAATAATTTACCTTGAAATATCAGAGGTAACAAACTCAATGTTCAATGATATCTTGTCAATTACTTACTGATGTAACAGCTTCAATGTCAGCACCAATACCAAGAAGATATTTTACCACTTCACTGCGACCACCCTCAGCAGCATATATCAGAGGTGTTTTATTGTCCTATAATTGAAAAGTTAAACAAATAGACACTTTTTTTATTGATCTACCGGTATAGTTGGGAGTTAAGCAGATAGATGTGTGTTCAATGCATGAGGTATATGTTAAAACACAAATGTTCATGTATGTCAGATTTCACAGACTAGATTTTAGGGAGGAAATATATTGAATACTTAAAATATGTTAACTAGTGGTCTTACTGTGATAGACATCTGCATAGCTCGATCATAATGCATTCTAATCATTTCAACAAAAACAAGAATGTCATCCAAGTGAGGCATAAATGTCTGATCTGAATGTACTGTAGACATACGTATATTTAGTTCATGAATGATGTAACTTTGGTTTGTTTTCATAACAGCTAAACTTGAAACAGCTCATATTTGTTCCAAAAATAGGTGCTATGTTCGTTTTGCTGTGACTTCTTGCAGCCATCATGTTTCGATATTATTGTCAGCTCTTTCTGTTGCATTTATGCATTTATGATATATCTTTAATTTCATATTATCTCAATTATCACTCAACTTGCGTTCCAAATATTAAAATCAGTGAAGACTATAAGTACATTTAATATTTTAATTTAGCAGGTCTTACTGGGACTGAAAAATGCTTCTGACATTTAAACTCATCGTCATACACTATAGTCCTGTTGATCACTGTCAATTTTGATGCTCAGGCTAAGACCACTGCTTATATCAAGCTAATTCAGCCTGAAACTTTATGAAACTGGCCAATTCTGATGTTGTGTTGGAAAAACAAAAGAGAGTGTAATACTTTGCCTGCATTCACATACCTAGGGTGGCTGGAATAATTAAGGGTGGTGGGATTTGAAAGTTCTAGGGTTGATAGGGGAGCATGCATGATAATAGTAAAAAAATAAATAGGGTCATGCTTCCTCACAACTCAAACAAATTTCACATGTTTTATAAAATAGGGATACCAATGTTTTGTAATTGTGGAAACACTTGTTCACAACATACAATCATCATGCAGCCCTTCACATGACCAAAACAAATGCATCTTGAAATGAAGTTCTTTGATATCATTAAGGTTTTAAAGCTCTTAATGGCTTTTAGACACTATGTTGTTCTACAGAGGCTTTAGGCCATGTTTACATAACCCATAGACTAATTGAAGGCCAGATGTTTGCAGCGCCATGATGAATACATCGAACTGCAGAGGATGGACATCCATCGATCATCCATCGATCTATCAATACACATACTACATGCAGTCAGGCTGGCAGATAGACAGTCAGACAATTATACTATTCTCATTTACATATCAAAAACTAGGCACAAAACGTACAAAATCTAAACATTGCATGTACAGAAAATATAGGTATCATCGACTTGAAAAGATAAAAAGTGTTTTGTAAAATTAGGTGTTCAAATATTTAAGAATGTCATACAATGGGATAGAATTACCAAAGCATTTTCCCATTCTGAAAAAAAATCAATGACACCAATGAATATTTACATACCTGTCCTTTGACGTCTTTGTCAATACCAAGAGTTTCAATAAAATACTTCACAATATCAAGGTGTCCATTCAAAGCAGCAAGATGCACTGGCATTGAATTTTTCTACAAGTGAAATGAAAAATCATTGATGATATTTAATCCCTGTAAAAGTAACTGCTAAAGAAATTGTTTACATACATGAAAGATTGCATTGAAACAAATATTCATTGAACTCAATATTTTTTTATCAGGCAGGGTGAATGTGTTGTGTAACAGTATAGGGCATTGGTAATAAATTATTTTAAGGTGAGGAACGAACATAATGCCACCAAACTCAAGAAAGACAGAGCTTAAGTGGATCTTAAACAACCGACATTCATATAAGAATCATAATTAAACATCACTTCTTATGTATTGGTAGCGTAAAATATTTTCCAGAGTCACGATCATTTTACTCAAGCTATGAAGTTTGAGAGTGCAGAGATGATTCAAATCTGCTCTGAACCCTTTTTGTAAAAAAAATGGATAGCTGATGTCTGACATCCTCATTGGTTTTTTCTCGATTTGATTTTCAAATTATGTATGACTCATATTCTGAGCAAATAAATTGAAATTTAATATGTTGATCAGAAGTGGTTTTAAACAGGTAACAAAAATTAACTATAAATTGTTTGCATACACAACGCAGTTTGATATCAAAATCATTACATTTTTGAGAAGTACATGTTGTGCTTCATCCTTTCAGGTGTACAAAGTTTCATTTAAAATTGACCTCAGGTGATTGAACCATGTCACAAATTGTCAAGAAAGCTCATAAAAAATAAGTTACATAAACTTAAAAACATTTGTATATTGCCATGATTTCAAAGATTGTGTCCATATCCTTAATCCCAATACTTGAATGAATTAGTTACAAGAAAGTCATAGGTTCATGAGTGTAAATAATAAAAAGAAAACAGTACCCCCCTGAAAGACTTATAACGTTCTTCATTAAAACACCAAACAGATCACATCTCAAACTTAAAATACCTTAAAGGGGCAGTGGTGTAATTTTTAGGTATTATTCAATTTATTTCTTTTTAAACAGAAAATGTACCTTTGTCCTCCTTTTAGATTTACAAGTTGATTTTGTGTCTATCAAAGTACAAGTTGATGATGAGGCTAAGAGGCTAAGTCCCTGATGGTTGTTTGTGATTATATCATGTTTACTATGCCATCAGCACAATGCAAAACAATTCTAATTTAGATGACGTATAATGACATAGTCAAGCAGCTTTGGTGAGAAGCATTACCAAGATGGACTTTTGGAAAAAAACAAATTTCAAAAAGAAGTGGTTAGGCACCAGCAGTCTTTGAACTGATAAAATGAAGAAATATATCCAATACCCCATACATTTTGTAGATACCGGTATATTCTGCCTCTACGGGTACATGCACAAAAGAAATAGAATAAAAGTTTCTTCTCCATGAACCTAATAACCTTTAGTTTTCACAGTGTATTATTTCTACTTGCAAATACTATGATCAATGTTTTATAATAGATAATATTGGTAATGGATATCAAACATCTGTTTTTCATTTCAATATGTTATATTAAGGTGAAGTACTACGAATTACGTCAAAATTAAGTTGTGGTGTCATTTTCT
>LD344726.1:64133-74449 GCA_001465055.1 Ptychodera flava | reverse complement strand
AATCACTTCAAAATATTCCGTTACGTACCTAATCCGTTCATTAAACCCAGTAAACCAACTGCTGTGGTCACGGACATTATATAAATATTAGATTATATTGGGAAAAAATTTTGTGGGTTGTGGAAATAATGTCATTTCGTTATTTCGCGATTTCGTTATGTATCTATTTTGTTGTTCATCATAAGCCAAAAAATTGTAACAAAATGGCTGCCATGCAGCCATATTGGATCATATCATGAAATAAATTGACATACATATGTATGACATAGGTTTAATGTCCTTGTAAAAACTTTGAATAAAATCTGTTGAGATATGCCTGAGAGTGTTATGGCTCTGTACATGAAAAAATCGTAATAAAATGGCTGCCTGGCGGCCATATTTGATCGTACCACAAAACAAATTGACGTGCATATCTATGACATTGGTCAATGTCCTTGTACCACCTTTGAATAAAATCGGTTGAAACATGTCTGAGTTATGGCTCTGTACATGATAAAATCGTAATAAAATGGCCGCCTGGCGGCCATATTGGATCGTATCACAAAAAAAGTCGACGTGCATCTGTATGACATATGAAGTAATCCTTGTACCAAGTTTGAATGAAATCGCTTCTTGCATCTCCGAGATATCTGCGTGAACGGACGGACGGACGCACGTACACACACACGCACGCACGCACAGACATGACCAAACCTATAAGTCCCCCCGGACGGTGTCCGTGGAGACTAAAAAATAATTTGGGTCATGCTTCCTGACAACTCAAACAAATTTAAACTGCACATGTTTTATAAAATAGGAATACCAATGTTTTGTACTTGTTTAAACACTTGTTCACAAAATACAATCATCATGCAGCCTTTAATTCACGTGACCAAAACAAATGCATCTTGAAATGAAGTTCTTTGATATCATTATGGGTTTGAAGCTCTTAATGGTTTTTAGACACAGTGTTGTTCTACAGATTGAAGATCCCCAGAGGCTTTAGGCCATGTTTACATAACCCATAGACTAATTGAAGGCCAGATGTTTGCAGCGCCATGATGAATACATTGAGCTGCAGTGGACGGACATCCATCGATCTAACACACACACAAACACACACACGTACATGCAGACAGGTTGACAGATAGACAGTCAGACAGACAGACACGCTGACAGATAGACAGTCAGACAGTTATATTATTCTCATCTACATATCACAAAATAAGAAACAAAACTTCTTACAAAATCTAAGCATTTCATATTACAGAAAATATAGGTATCATTGACTTGAAAACATTAAGATTGTTTTGTAAAATTAGGTGTTGAAATATTTAAGTTGGTCATATAATGGGATAGAATTACCAAACATTTTCCCATTCTGAAAAAAAAAAGTCAATGATATCAATGAATATATACATACCTGTCCTTTGACTTCTTTGTCAATACCAAGAGTTTCAATAAAATACTTCACAATATCAAGGTGTCCTTTCAAAGCAGCATAATGCACTGGCATTGAATTATCCTACAAGTAAAATGAAAAATGATTAATGATAATTAATCCCTGTACAAGTAACTGTTAAAGAAATTGTTTACATACATGAAAGATTGCATTGAAACAAATATTCATTGAACTCAATATTTTATTATCAGGCAAGGTGATGTGTTGTGAAACAGTGTAGGGCATTTGTAATAAAAATTTTTAAGGTGGTGAACGAAGTATTCGCCATCGTCACAAATATAACAAGTACATTATATTGTACTCCAATGAGATTACATATAACCATTCAAAATCCTTTGATGTGATAGACTCAACAATACATTTTCTTATGGCATGTCTATGATAAAAGAAGATGAGAAATTAGAGTTTATTTGATGAGAAATTACAGTTTTTTCCATTAACTGTATAGTTATGGGCCATTTTCACTATATTTAAGTGCCACCTATCAGAATTCCTCACTCAATACTGGCTTAACCTTTACTGACAAAAAGTGTTCCAGTTTATTTGAGGAATTTATGGGGTCATCCCTTTGGGATCAGATAAGTACCCTCATACAGCATTGTTAATAGGCATTTGTATGCAGTTACTGCATAACAGGCAGATTTTACCTTAAAGTCTACAGCTTTGGGCCAGAATTCAGTGCTTATATACTCCAGGAGTTAAAACCTGATATTTCAAACAAATGATATAATAAAGGAAAATAGAATGACGGGTTTATGAGTTATATTCAAGCACATTTTCCCATGGCCATGTGGGGCTGCAATTTGGGAGGCAATTATGATTACCGGAAAAAGTTGACATGTCAACTCTAAATGGAGTGTCTATAATCAAGCTGAATAGAACTTAATTATTATTAATTCACATTTTATTGTTCTCAGGTCACTTAATTTAACGTTGATTTGATCTTTTCAACATGCAGACTATTCAGCATGCAGATATAAAAACACTAAAAATTTCCTCCAAGTACAACTAAGCTAGTTGTAAGCTAACTAGAAACCGCGGCCCACCCTTGTCAGCTGTCAGTGTGGCATAAAGTTGATATCGACCTACTCCTAATTCGCTTGCCTCAAACAGTAAGGTCATGGCATAAATCAATTAACAAGCATATAACTTTACAATACATGTGATTGTTTGCATTATTCCCTCTATTCATTATTCTTTTTCAATTCAGCGGTGAAATTGCAAAGTAATATTAACATGAAGAAAACATACCTGTCATGGGATCAACAGAAAATTTGCTAGAATATGTCACATGACGAGAAAATAGATACGACTAGTCCTCACTGAATTGACAAAAGTGACAAGAGAGGGTATTTTTGAAAAGATATTTCCAAGAGAAAAATCAATTTACAGGACACAAGTCTTAAATAATAAGGACTGGTGTACTTTGACATACTCTTAATGTTGTCTTATAGAAATGCTCAAGTCTGAAATTTGTCCGCAATCAATGAAAGTTGCCACAAATAGAGCACACATTTCAATCTGCACATGCATCGTTTCTGCAGGCGTTGTGTCATGTAGACATTGAAATTGTTTTGATACGAAGAAGTGTGAACATGCAGGAATAAAATGTTTGGATTTCGGTTGATCATGGAACATTTACAAGGTTTTAAACACTAATGCCATGTTATCTTAATAATTAAACTTTTGGGAAAAAATCATCACAAAAAACCTCTACAGTGCTTAAGAAAAATAACACACACCCGCAAACACTCAGTTTTTAATGATACATATTATGCCTTATACATTTATACCTTTGTTGATGATAACTCCAAAAATTAGACCCACTAGCCAATCCATTATAACAATGAAAGTTTTACTTAATCATCAGGGCGAATACGCTCGAGTTCCCATTGAAAACAATGGCGTCTAATGTCCTGAACACATTGCACACTTCTTGCCGGTTCAAATTCTTCAATCCTTTGATTGACATGCAAAATTCCTATGGTTTTAAAGTTTTGAATTTCGTGACAAAACTTATGTTATTTGCATGGAATTTATTCCAGTCACTGAAATATACTCCTGCCCCTAATAAAATGGTGATCTGATAGTTTTTGCATATACAGAACATGGGTCTGAAATCAATGCATTTTAATCAGCAAGCATCTCGCAAGTTGTACAGACCAAATACCTGTCATGTTGTTTTAATGTATACGCAATTTGGGTGAATATGAATGATGAAAATTGCATTAAAAAGGGAAAAATCACAGAACAGAGGCCAACACAGTGCAGAGCCTCCAATGTTATCGTGTAGTGAACATTATCGATCGATATTCTTTTATCGTAAATTGGTACAGTGTTGTCTTGCACGCTCGCATGTCGTTCCAAGCTCACAATGACGCCAAACTTGGCTAAAGTGCGCTAAAATATGTTGAAAGTATCACTAAAAATTAAAAAAAATTGTCGATTTAATTTCAGTCCAAGAAACCAACTAAGACGTTGACGTTATTGGCATATAAGTCAATGTAGGATTTATTGTGGAAATATTCTCGATATGACCTGAACACACGAGCAACACGTGCGTGCAGATTTCGATCTATATTCTAATGAAAATAAATTGATACCATGTTCTCTGTCGTCAATGGCGACTGAATGAAAGTGCTTTCTGATAGGACATGCGCTTCGCGGAATAGTTCCCACACAGGCATAATTTGCTGGTAATAATAGTTGAGAACAGGTCATGTTGGAGTCAGCAGTTTTCATATGGCTTGCTATATATTATTGTACATATCCAATTTCAGCAATCATGATAGTACAAATACTGAGTGATTCCAACGGCATCTTGCCATGACAGAGTATTTCCAATATCAGCTGAGTGATACACATATGCCCCTCTTGTACCTTGAGTCTGAAAACTGCATACTAATTGTCTCCGAACATGCACTAACATAATGCAACCTTACAGATGTATAACACAGCTATGAAAAATTCAGTAAGTTCACTTTACCAAAACACCTTTAGGAGCATATTGAACATGTACCTTTAACTATGTGAACAACATTACTGCTACAACAAGATGCATTGTGTGAATGTGTTAATCAACGCGCTATCAATGCAGGAGTGTCCAATGCACGATTAAATGTAATTAGCATTGGTAGAATCATCTGAGTCTTTTCATTTCTCATGTGTTTTACATGATATATTATCTTGCAACCAAGATTGTCTGTTAATTGACATACTGTATTCCTACAAATTGATCAGGTATGTATTTTCTTGATCTTTACTTCAATGAGCTAGGCATGTAAGTTTATCATTTAAATACTTTATATCACACAATTTATCAATGAAAATACTTACATAATATGTGCTAAGTGTCGTATATTTTTCTTGCTTACTTATTATTAGCAATCAGTCTTCAATGGATCAGACTTAATTGTCTGAGTATTACCATAATATTTGTTTTCCTCATTACAGTCTACTATTCTGGCACTCTATTGGTATCGATGCATAGTATATAATCCGGAAATGTATGTGTATATAGTCAATCTTTCTTGAAGTAAGTCATACAGAGAACAAATCCGACAGTGATCCGACAGCCATGATTCAAGTTTTCAAAAATATTCACATGGCTGAGCAATTTCACTCAACTTTTATTATAGTTTATTATGTATATGTATAATGATTCATGATAAAAATTTTATTCGTTTAAACAACCACCTTTTATAGCATTAAATATTTCTGAAAAGAAAAAGAAAGCAAAATGCTGCCAGAGTCTCACCCTAATAGGTTGCAACAGTGTTATACTGACCATAAGACCCAAGACTTGTATTCATTTCTGACTCCTGAATCAGCAAGGTCTGAGATGTCCAATGATGAAAATACTACTATTCTATATAAGAAAAATGTTATACTTGGGAATAACTGATTCATCATGCAGTCAGGCAAGAATGTTAAATGTGCATTAATATGAGGGTAAACAAGATCTGTGTGTTACAAAACTACAATGCCACTGTGAATTCACAAAAATGCATGTATCTCCCATGTATCTTACACTGCATGAAAGCGCAATAGTACAGATAAATTCACACTAATGAGTTGACTGTATTGTACAATAATACACGTGAATTCACATGAAGCCACACAAAATTTATTTAATGTCCATGCAAATACAGTCAGTATATCATTGGGTTTTCATGCAGTGTTACTTTACAGCATTAGAATAAAGATAGAACTATTCAAGGTCAATAGGGCATTATCCATAAAAATTTCCATTTAATTGTGCTTCAATTTCCTTTGTTTAAAATATTGTACTATATTAACTAGTGCCAAGTGCCAGTGCACACCAGCGCATTTGTGTATTTTTTAGTCTGGAGACATTACAGAAGCAAATTGATGTCACAGGTGCACTATCAGGTATTCTTAGTAGACTGTTATTTACTACCATTTACTTCTCTTCAAAAGTTCAATGACACATTGGATTGTGACTCTCAACGACACCATGGCTGATTCAACATAAAGTGGATATTTACAAGTCACACGAACTACCCTAAATCATTAAAGCTATTCAAATTTATAGCATCATCTCAGTTAATCAAGTTTATGTGTACAATTGAATACATTGAGAGTTTTCTTCAATTTAATCTTTTGGAGGAATTCAACATCAGATTGAGGTGTAACATAAAAATTGTGAATTTAAGTTTAGTGTATGGGGCTTTTATAAGGTACTAGCAACATTGAAATGTGGGTCAATATCAAAGAAATTATAACACAAAAATGTATTTAATGTTAATTTTAGTGTCAGTGCCTGTCTTACTTATGATACAAGATGTGTCGAGAAGCGATTTGGGAAACCGTACTGGCCATATTTATTCACTTGAAGCAGCAAAATCACCGCATAAAACAATAAGTACCAATCATATAACTGCATGAGAAAGTCAGTGACTGGCTAATACAAAAAGGTCAAATCACGTCATCCATTGACTGGTCATCAAATGACTTCATGCAGATTTGGAAACAGGAAGAAACTGTGCAATTACAGTAATCAACTGGTCATTGGCTAATCAGAACAGGTGGTGTGTAAGTCAGTTGTCGACATATCACATGCTGCATGTATCCATTATTGTACGTGATAAATTTGAACAATTACGAATGATTCCAAAGGTAAATCAGTCATGTTGCCATGACAGAGAATTTTGAATATCCAATAAATGATAATACACACACCTGCCTTGCACCCTCAGTCTGAAGACTAGATACTTCATTGTCTCTGAACCTACACTAAAAAGATGTAAACTTACAGATGTATGGTACAGCTATGGAAAATTCAGTAAACTACGGAACATACATAATTTTGTAGCAATTTGTAATATGTGGTGCCTGAGCTGCAGCGCATTGTAATAGAAGATGCACTGAACCATGCACACAATTATTCATAAAACCATTCACATAAACTTCAAAAGAAATGTTGTAAGGAAGTCCAAAAGAAAGTTTACATAGTGAACAGAGTAGAGTAGAGCAGAACTGTGATCTTTAGGGAATAACTTTTTGTTTTAGTTCAAATTCTGTTTCTTAGGAAGCCTTTACCCATTGCTTTGCAATTGAACAGCTTCTCTGAATGATTCTACAGAAACTATATGAAAATTATTCAAACATGAACTAGAATGAGTTATTTTTAAGAAACTCAAAGAAAATATGGCTTATTACTTTGCCCACTCTTTATTTAAATATTTCAATATTGTAACTTGACATGTATACACACAAATACACACTGAGATACAGTATGGTCTGTTTTGTATCAGTCTCTATTACAATACCTTACATCAAACTTGCTGAAAGTTATCTTTTATGGTTTACAAGAACTTTGATATCTATATTACACCAAATGTAATATTGGTTTGCTAAAATATTGTCATTAGTTCACTGGCACTATTATCCTTTGAATTTTTACATGTGAAGTACCAGAAAGTCACAATTTGCACATTTCAAACTGTATGGCATATTTCTCGACAATCTCATTTAGTTGTAAAATGTACAAAAAATAAGATACTGAAAAATTGAAAAGGTTCTTTTTTAAGATAATCATTTTTGTAAACTACACAAAAGACGATCATGTTGTTGGGATGCAGCCATATATTATCTGAGAATAATTTAAAATTTTTAGATCCGTAGAGATACTGTAGAGATACTGTTCAAAATAATAATATAATAATTAATATATAGGCTAGCATTATTTTGATAATATTGTTGTCATTTTGTCAAAAATATAGTTTCATGTACTGCACTACTAATGTCTGTCATCAGTTTTGTGGAAAATCTTCAGATGTCACTAAATCCTATGATGTCACTAGCCAAAAAACTGAAATTTTCCGTTTAGGGTCCCATAATGATGTTACTTGTAGATACCATTCTGAAATATGGCACATTTTGCAATACTTTTAAATTATATTTTCTTTTATAGCAATATTTTTTATTTTACTGAGGGTACAAGTATTGATATTATAATTTTAGCAGCTCTCAATATGCTGTGTTGGTGTCAATATTATGCTAAGTTTATCTGTGAACAATGAAAAAGAAAATTTTAAAAGTTCATCACAGATTAAGATAGATGAATCTAAGATAGATGATAGATGAATCTATCATTTTATCATAATAAATGCACAGCAGCCAACTGTACAATATTTTTCCTTCTTAAGATCAACTGCGAGTTGAATTTCAAAGCATATGGCTCTGGACAGAAAATTAAAAGATAATTACGTACTGATGACCATATTAGATCACCAAACAAACTGACATACAGTTGTATGCCTTGCCAAAGGGATAAAATGAGAATGAAGACCAGGAACATTATGACACTGCCATCTTGTGATAGAGATCTATACTGATGCTTTGATACAAACAGCAACTTGAGAGTCCATGCATATATTTAGCGCTATGATGCATATTTACATCAAAGCATATTCCAAATGCTTATAACCAGTGATATTTTAAGATATCTTCTATTCAGACTTAATAACTGCTTATCTTAAAAAACAGTGGTTTCTTTCCACAGACAATAGAAGTGAAAATTGTGTGGTTATCTCTATTGCGCATCAATTGACTGTGAGAGACAAGAATTTATCAAAAAAAAATAATAGAAAAATGACAAAATTTGTGATAGCTCATGTGGAAATTCAACTTTAATTATTTGGATATTGTAAAGTATACTCTATTTGAGACCCTGGGTAAGGTTATCGCAATTGTTTGCCTGGTATTTAAAAAAAATACATCCTATAAAGGTTGGCATGTATACAAATTGGCAACAGTGGAAGTGCCTCACTTACGTCTTTCTGCTGAAGGAGATAGTTACACTTACCTTTGTGAGAGCTTCTATGTTTGCCTTAGCACCAATGAGAATCTCTGCAACATCTTTATGGCCAAACTGGGCAGCCAGGTGCAGGGCAGTGGCCTCATCCTGAAGAGTGAAATATGAAAACAATGAAGTACAGGTATTTGTATCAACAGTTATGGTTATAAAATCAGAAGCCATCAACAATATAGATCACTGGTATAATTGGTAGACCTGATAGACAAAAATTCTCACTAATGCAATTTTATGTAGCATGATTATTAGGAACTAGTCTTTTTTGAACTCTTTATAAAATGTAATGTTACTTGAGTAGGCACAATCCCCCTGTGCAATGAATGATATACTGTTGCATTGTGATTATTTTCAATTCAAGAACATTCCTATCTATTGAAAAAAAAATTGTAAAACTAAACAAAGATACAAAGCAAGTCATTGCCCTTTGGCCAAAAAAAATAGCCTACAAACTTTTTCTTGATGAGTCGAGAGAGATAGCAAAAATACATAATGACGGATCAAGATGGCAAACAAGTGTATTTTGTTGAGGTAGTGTCTTCATAGGCGTTTTGTCAGAATGGTATAGTACACAAAAATAGAGTCAAGGATACTTTATCTCTCATACATAGTGATTACTATAGTTAGCATTGCTATGCACTTTGCTAGTATCAAACATTTAACTATAGACCAAACAATTGTCAGATTGAACCATTTCACTGCTGTTTTATCATAGTGGTAGGTGGGAAGATGACAGTATGTTTACTGTTCTACAAAGAATGTTCATAATCTCTCGTCATTTGAATGATGAAAATGGAGTTCAACTATAGTAATTGTATTCTTTCTATCAACATTATTCATTACCCATGGTAGATGGGACTTTGCTTTCTGAATAATATCATCAGAACCAAACAAAAGTACTTTGAATGTTTTACTTTATTTTAACCATTTGACAGGTGTAATTTTTTCCCTCCAAAATTTTAGTGCAACATTTTACCACTTTTTGTGATTTTTTCTGTAATTTTAGGATAATATTAGACCAAACAGACCTCACTTTTTATTGGCTATAGTTTTGGATCAAAATTTTGTAAAATCTGAACAAAAATTCATTGGTTATATTTTATCAAGGTGGCAGAAATTGACATTGTAGCTCAAAGGGTGATATTATCAAAAAAACAACAACATATAAGTAGGCAATGTTACAGTTTTGAAAATATTATTAGGCATTTTTGTTGAAGTCTAGGAAAGCACTATTCATAGTTTAGCCAGCTTTCTATTTTCATATTTAACAAGTCATCGTTGATGACACAGTCCCCGCTTGTCCATTTTGATATAATCTTTGGTGTCTAGGTAGCTGTGGTCTAGGTAGCTGTGGAATGACATTGATGCAACGGGTGCATTAGGCCTTTGACTTGCATAATAAAGTAATCTGAGGAACGTTCAATAAATGACTAATCTCTGCCGGTAATGACCACTCAAGGAACTTTTGATTACATCACCCATAACGATGCCCTTACTGCCTCCAGTGTCATGATGGCACATACTATACACATGGTTTGG
>LD344726.1:31942-57225 GCA_001465055.1 Ptychodera flava | reverse complement strand
ACAATGTCAATTTCAATGTCAATGAAAATGATGACAGGCGGTGGCAGGGGCTATTTGAAAAGCTCCCTGTCCCTGACAGGGGGGGGGGGGGGTAAAAGAGAATACATTGTCCTCTTCACAGTTATACAAACATGTTTTCGAAATGTAATCTGACTACATTTTATATTTTTTCTTGTCACCATAAGTGGATAAGGCCAAAGCCAATCCATATTGTGTACTTATCTGGTTTACTTGTGTCTTGCTTTGCACGAGTTTTGATTGACAGTGAAATTAAAATCACCATCAGCATCCTCTAGTTTGACTTTCTCACAGGCAACACACAATTACTTATGAAAATTGCCTCAAAAACTTATCGGTTTGAAAAATATGGAGTCATTACACATGATAATTCATATTTAAAAAAAAAAATTGTAATTCCGCTCATGTTACTCATGGTGTCTCTTTGCACAGTGTGTGTCTTTTCTTTTAATCCAATATTTATAACAAATGGGCATCTAAAAACACAAAATTCGGATGAAATAAGCTACCGTATAAATGAATATCATAGTAAAAGCTTTGATAGAATATTTTAATTTCAATATATTTTTAATTTTTCGCCTTTCAACACTTCTAAATGTTTGTAGTTTGTCTAAGGATTTTGATATCAAATCGTGGCTTCAAATTTATTGATGATCTATATTTTTCAGCTGCAATTTGTTGTAACATACTTTGTACTTCGATTGGTAACTTTTTTGCTCAAATATTTCTTAACCTTGTAAGCTTTGGGATCTGTCTGAAATATTGTCATCTTTGAATCTCAAATGTCAAATTTCTTAGGAACAAATACTGCAAACAACAGGTTCTCCAATGCCTGTACTAAGTGTTGCTAGTCTGTTCACATTGTATTTAGTATTTTCTGACCATTATAGTTTGCAAATAATTCTTCATTTCTGATACACCTAAGTCTGATGTAATCCAATGTTGTAACAAATAAATAACAATTTATTTATTCATAGGAACGATAAAAGAATGCACCGATAAGAATTTGATTGATTCGCCGTGTTTACGCTGCGTTCACATAAAACAGTTAGGGAAGGGCTGGAGGAATTAAGGGGGGATTCAAAAATATTTGGGGTAGTACCGTAGAGGGGGACTAGAAATTTTTGCTCTACCTACATTGGGGACCTGCAATTTTTTGGGTTCCCTTTTCTTAACAATTCTAAGGTTTGGTTTGAAATTCAATGAAATTTAATAACCTTTTAATTTAATTCAATTGTTTAAATGCTATTTAGTAATAATAATAAAAGATCTGCAACCATTTCATATCATTTCATTACTTTTGTCTATAACAGAAAACCTCAAATATAGAATTATTTGTTTACACAAGGCAGTCTCATTCAGCTCAGAAGCAATGTAATTACTGTGGAGAAACATAATACTGATTTGCAATTGACCTTGACTTAACGACCCACGTCACAAGCTATCAAGAAAGCTATTGAGTTACATGAAAAACAAAACAAAAACAATAACATATTTATTTATTTGCCGGTTGATTACAAATATTGTCCTTTCCTATATTAGGGAAGGGCTGGAGGAGTTAAGGGGGATTCAAAAATATTTAGGGTAGAACCGTAGAGGGGGACTAGAACTCTGAAAGACTACACCTGTTCATTTAAACATAAAATACATGTTACCTCTGCAAATCAAAAGCCCTTAGAGTGGCAGAAGTGTAATTTAAAGAGATTATTCATATTATTCTTTTGAAACAAAATATACATTTTCCTCCTAATTCAGATTTATAAATTAAATGTGTGTTGATCAAAGATAGAATTTCATCCCCGATGGTGTTTTCTGATCACACTGTATGTGTTTACAAAGCCTTCAGCACTTTGCATACAATGATGAAAAATGTTTTGTTTATTTGCAGTCAACATTTTCACCCCAATTTACATGATTTATTGTGTTATAATCTAGGGGCCATACTTAATAAGATGAAATTGGGCAAAACAATGAAAATTGAAATGGAGTGGTGGTACTACAATAATTCTTTGAACTGAAAATTAGTGGAGAAATACACTCATACAAGCTGCCTCTGCATACTGAAAAAAATGTTTTAATAACATATTCTTCTTTATGACATGAAGGTCTTATGATGTGAAAATTGGTTGCCAACATTTTTCTTTGCTACGTGTTTAAGGAAATAGATTGAACATACAATATATGCCAGCATTTTCTGAAATGCTGTGATGGCGTGATCATTAGCTAATGGATAAGCATTGATCATTTTTAAAGTAATGAATGAGATTTTGTTTCCAAAAAAAGAAAATGTCTACACCTTGTAAGAGGCCTTCACTGAAAAATTAATTAACTGTATTGGCTCTTCCTTGAAACCTCAGACTCAAATATCTTTAAAGTGCATGGTTGGGTTTTTTCAGTGATGGCAGCTTGGTTCTGAGGAATATAACATATCTCAGTCATATTTTATGTTCATTGACAGAATCTGTATGATGGTTATTAAGTGTTCACATTTAATTTGTATACATTTTATTGCAGACCACATCCTTTTACAATGTTTTATTTTTACAGCAAAATGAGGGACCAGTAAAGGTTGGGGAAAAACTTGCAGACAACCTTCTTTACAGGAATCATTCACTCCAGTTCAGTCTCTTTTTGACATTTAAAAAGACAATTTTGTAATAAATTCTATGTTGAAAAGATGAAAAATGTATGTTTATTTTCTGAGGAATAAATTGTTTTTAACAATGAAGTTATACACCATTTTCACTGTATTGAAACACAACCTATCATAATTTCTTAGTAAGGCTTCATCTTTGATGGTGTAACATCTGGTCTGGCAAGAATCAACTGCTCAGGAATGCGATGACGTCAAAAGTGGGCTAACTGTCTTTCCAATGCTAATAAGTATAACTTTGGACCACCGCGTACAGTTGACCATAACGCATTTTCCCACCATGTTTCATACACCCACGCCGAAAAAAACACTCCAGTTAAGATCTACGGTTAGAATTTATTTGTGAAGCAATTTACAACCAGCTCATTGGCAGTCGAATGGGGCCAAAAGTCTGAGCGTTGTTGGAACATAACAAAAGGAAAAAGTAAAGTTTATAGATGATGACGTCGACAATCTACAATCGCAAGCATTGAAGCGATGCCCGGAGCAATCATAAAACCAGAGATTTGCCATATCATGTCGGCAAATTCACAGAAACATCGTTTCCTTCCAGATAACTCTCGTAGCTACCTCCTGCTTTGGTGTCAGGCTGTCCATCACCACTTTCTTCAATGGAATTGAGCGTTTTGCAATTTTTTTTCCACTTCATCATGGTTGATGGGGATAGAGTAACTGTAATTTCATACGTAGGGTAGTTTACTTCCATTGAAACATTTCTGGATGAATGACATTTTGAGACACTCTGCCTACAATATGAATGAGCAATAGATGTGCTCTCTCATCTTGCTGATTTTCGAAGCATTCTATTGGACAGTTTATGAATACACCACCGCTAAGTTGAGGGAAAGAGAAGAGGGTTTATTGCACAAAGAAGAACGGAAACACCGACAAAGTATAGAAATAAAGCACAAAATGAAACGGCAAATATAAAGCAGTAAAGGGCATAGAACTAGTGCCCTCGCAGATCTCAAACTAAGTACTATCAAAACTTACAATACAAAACAGTCAAAATAGAAGTAGCAAACTAACCTACAATAAAATATGAGCAAAATATATGGGAGAGGGCCCCTTCAGTCAAGCAACCGAGCAAAGGTCATAGGTGACCTTGGGGTCAAGGTCTGAATGACCTTGATGATGAATCCATCCTGAGAGCTTGAAATGTGGGAAAGGAGTGGAATGCCCAAGAAACGGGGGTCAGGAAGGAATCCAAAGCCCGGGACACTTGAAAGAAAGGGAAAAGAGAGGAGGAGACTGGGGATGGTGGTGGGATTGGCCGAGCTGGTATGGCATGAACCAAGCAGCTGAATGAATGAATGAATGAATGGGAGCGATGAGACAAAGGCTTGATGATGTAGTGTCATGTGCAAACGTTGCTGATTGGCTGGGAATGAGGATTGATAACAGTCATGGGTAGAAGAGCTGATTGGCTAAGGGGACGACGATGATGATGTAAGGAAGGCAGATAGCTAGGTGTAATCACAAAACACATCTGTGATAAAACACAGATTTCACTATATATATATAGCACGTTGGTTCTAGCCAGACTTCAAAACCTGTGGTTACTCACACCTCACGGCTTTGCCGCTCGCACAGCATGCAATTTGGAGGTCTGGGATGCGAGACTAGGAGTATGACTCCCTTTGGTTCTAATGTATTGCTTCAACATACATGTATAATCAGCAACTGCACTATGGATACAGTCTACCTTTAATCTTTCAACTTTTGGCTACAATTTAGCGCTTCTAAATTCCAGGAGTTCAAACCTGAATTTTCTAATGAATAATGCAAATGGAATGAAAGAGTTACAAATTACATTCAAGCATTGTACCCCTTGGCCATGTGTGGAGTAGCAATTTGGGAACCCTTCAATTCGTCATATTCATTTACGTGAAGCAATAAAATCACCGCATTAAACAATATGCAATCATATAACTGCATGAGAAATGTGATTGAATGTTATGGGAATTCTTTTTAGAGTAGAACACACCTTGGGGATAGATATTTGGAATCTCAAACTTTTTCAATTCTTTTTTGATCTACCAATTGCTAGGGTTCATTTTAAAGCTCTTTGTGTAAGAAATTTTTCACTGGCTTAGGTTTTTCAAACATCGAAAATTCAATTTTTTTCTCCATTGAGTTGACACAGGGAAGGTGGCGATTTTGAATTCAAAATATTGGTAAATCTTGAGTAATTTGTTTTTCTTTTCCAAAACTTGCACGGTGACCCCAAATTTTTTTCTTGATTTTGAAAGAGAATGGTTGAAATATTATTTAAGGAAGTTTAAGCAAATCTTAAAGTCTTTCACTTTCAAGGCGAATACTACCTGAAATATGATTATGCAAAAATAAAAAGGTTCGGATTTTGGTTCACAAACAATACTTTTGTGTTCTACAGTGTGGGACTGGAAGCGCTAACTACTTTTGAAACACGACAACACTTCCTGGTCTGTTTGCTAGAGGTCCATATATCTTGTCTTTTACAAATTTGACTTTGTTGTGTGGACTGGTACTTTATTATGTTTTCTGTGCCATTTTTTTGTCTTTAACTGTTAACGGTGTATTGCAAATTTTGACCTAGTGTTATTGGATTGTGGATGAGTATCATTGTGATTATTTTAAACACAAATGCAATGCCATCAAAGTAACGATAATAATAATTGAACTTTAGGTAAAATAAGGTGATCACGACAAAACTCTCCAGTGCTTAAGAAAATAACACACACACACCCCTGCACACACTTGGGTTTGGAATGATAGTATATGCCTTATCGAAGGCCCATTTGTACATCAACACTACTACTGGCAGGCATGTTAATGTTTAAGTTGTTGACAACACTGCCCAGATCACACTGCATGATAATGCAGACATAATGATTAAGCATATACACAGTTACCGAATCAAAGTCACATGGATTCTGAAAAGGTAAAAACACATTCACAAATGGATCATCAATTCTCTTTGTGCGGACTTGGAAATAGTGAAACTGTACAATTGCAGTAATTTACTGGTCATTTGGTAAACAGGTGTCATGCTTGTTTCTGGTATGATCACGATGTGTATGTGCAGGAAATACTGAATTTTTTTTATTTTCCTGTGGGGTCACCATTTTATGGGTGCGGCATCATTTATTATTACGCATTTTAAAACATGTAGGTATGGTCCAAATCAGCGAGCAGTGATACTTCAATACACGTCCTTCAGTTAGCACGTTTACATGAACAAAGTGTGGTTTCACAATAAAATCATGAAAAAAAAATGCATAACATTATCAGCTATTGGGGCTTTAACCAATGACTGAATAATGAACGGTTTAGATGTTTTCCTTACATATTTAATCACTGTGATATTGTGCTGTTTGTCTTGCATTTATCAGATCTACTTCATGTGCAATTCTTTGATACATCTTTTACCAATGATCTAACACCTCATCTGAAAATGCTGTGCTGTGCTTTTTCCACAGACGATAGAAATGAAAATTGTCTGGCTTTCTCTAATGCAAATTCCCTGAGAAGGCTAAAATAATAGAAACTGGTCAAAATCGAGTGGTATACCATAGCTGGGTGTGATTTATAGCTATTATGTCATAACACTATATTGAAATTCTGGCATGGAACGTCAGAAAAGCATGTGCTAGATAGTCATGGTATATCGTGAACATACCATGGTTCTTTTCATGTCCCCATCAATCAGATTGCTGCATTTGCATCATCAATACACTGGTATGATAAAATATTATTGCCCGAATAGATGGGTTTATGTGCCCAAGAGCTGGAGACAATATGGCCAACGCCAGGAGGGCTTGGCTCCTGCTGCGACGGTACATAAACCAATGTATTCAGGTAATAATATTTTTATTACATGTCTCTTCACAGTTAAAGCTACATGTTATTTATTACTTACAGTGCATTCTCAAAAAATCTTACCATTAACGACCAGTGCATCAAACAAATTGTAATGAAAGTCAAAGTAGTAGTGCGTGCATAGATATTTTCCATCATTCTACCGGTAAGCACGTAATTTGACATCTAAAATGTAAAAAGGCTTCACCAGACTGCATGTATGGAAACTGGTCAGTACATTGTTCACACGGCTCGTTAACTCCCTCTATGTTCCTATTAAAGTCAATGCACTGACTTGCACAAATATCAAGTCATGTAACAATCTTGACGTATGTCATTAATGTTGGATTCCATATAAGTTAATATACATGTCATATACTGAATGTATATATAAATAAATATAAATTTTTACTATAACCCAAAAGGGAAGCATGTGAGAGTGTCTATGTTTGCCTTAGCACAATTGAGAATCTCTGCAACATCTTTACGGCCATTTTGGGCAGCATGGTGCAGTGGAGTAAAATTTCTCTGAAGTGTGAAATATGAAAACAATGAAGAGTATATATGTGTACCAAGAGTTTATAAAAATAAAGTCAGAAGAAGCCATTTAAGATATAAATAATATGCATCCTTTGGAAAGAACATTGGCCTTATTGGTAGGTCTTGAGGACATAAAGTCTCATGAGTAGAATTACTGGTATGTATTCTTACTTGAAAAAGCACATGATATCATGATGCTGTTGCATCATGATAACTTTCTATTCAAAAACATTTCTAACTGTCGAAAAATATTTTAAACTGCAAAAGGAAACAAACTTATTTCCCTTCGGCCAGAAGAATAGCCTATAAATACTTTCTTGACAAGTCAACCGAGATAGCTAAAATACATTATGATAGATCAACGTGGCAGAAAAACTAGTGTATTTTGTTGAACTGGCCATCTTTAAAGATTTTTTTCAACAATGATGTAGTATACAAAAAGAGAGACACAGGTACTCTAGCTTTCATGTACAGTCATTACTCTAATTTAGATTGATATGCACTCGCTAGAAGTAAACGTTCAATTTTTGATTATTCTGAAGGTAAAGTCCCATCTAACATTGATAAGCAATAATGTTGATGGAAAGGTTATGATAACAATGGCTGAACTTCATTTGCCATCATTCAAATGAGCCCAGCAACTCATGTATATAAACTAGTTTTTGTAAAAAAATAAACACACTGTCAACTTTTCAACCACCACTAAGATAAAAACAGCAATAGGCTGGTTCATTCTGATATTAGTAGGTCAAAATAACTAGTCAGCGTTCTTGCTTGCTTAAGTACAAATCTGATGCCGACTTTTTTCGAAAGTTTACTTCACCTATTACCCTTTGAAAATGAAGATTTTATGAAATCGGACCCTGAGAGTTTCAGCCCTTTCCGTTGACTACCTTATGAGCTGCTAACGGCTAATTATAATCAACGAAATAGCGAAACTATGAAATGGCGAAATAGCTAAATGAGGGACTGGACAGAAATTACCAGGAGGGAGGGCTGGTGTTGTCACGAATTAATGAGGTTCAGGATGTGACGCTATTAGGTGCCTCATCCAACCAAATATGAAGGCTGTAGCTCTTGAAGTTACTGATTTCTAGGCATATTGATGAAATCAAGGTCAAAGGTCATCCTGGTAACGTGAAATTTTGGCGGAAAACTTTGTTTACATAATCAATCCTGTCCACAAATTTCAGCTCTCTAGCTCTACTGGCTAGCCTTTAATTTCATAATTGTTTAATAAATGAGGTACAGGATGATGGGAGTCAAAGGTCACCATAAATTTTAGTTATATGGTTTCATCCCTTATTGGTCATTTTTCGATATACACCAGCCCTCTCGGACTGTATGTAGGAAACGATATAGTCATAGATTTACTGTAAGGTCTAGGGCAGGTTAAAGGTCATTGAAAATTCAGAAAAAATAATACTTTCAAAATCTTCATCGCAAGATTAACGTGGACATGGTTTAAGACATTGATGTTTGCAATGCAACAGCCTAGAAAACAGTTAGAAAACAAACCAGAATTTTCATGTATAACAGTATTTTGTTTGGTTTGGAAATAGAAAAGTTGGATGCACTGCAAAAAGCTAGATAAGAAATTACAGATACATTTCTCAAAGTAAGCATGGATTTGCTGTCAAACATGTGAACTTTGAGCTACATGCACATTGGAAGTGCATCGGTTGTCAATGGCTCTTGTACACATCGATGAAAATATGTTGCTGATATCATCAGTATCACAGGGACCAATAACAACAATTATTGTAGCTACTTCATGCACTATTTGATTCAGTCATAAATTTGAAAAATGACATTTGTGGACAACTGTTGATTACATTTCCAGCCATAGCAACGTCATACATTTGCTATGTGAATTATGAACAAAATGCGTCGAAAGAAGAGCTAGCATCACTTGTACGACTGGGTATTTTGAATATAAGTGTGAGCTGTTTGATAGAAATAGATAAAATAACATTTTTGAGTACAAACATGATGAGAGGGGCTTTTGTTAATGGAAATGACTAGTAGAACATTTTGTTACTCAGACAAAATTAAGCTACCAATTTGACTGATCATAATTTGCATGCAGGAAAAATAGGAGAAGTATAAGGTCTGAAACAAAGTAACCACTCACTGCCAGGATAGTGACTTGAGGCTGCTAAGGTACTCACCATAGCATGGTCCCTTCTCTGTACTGGAGATTAAATGACTGTGACAAAATAAAATAATCCTACAGTATGTCAAAACACCTGAGTCTATTATTGCTGTGGTCCATGGACAAACAAAGTTTTAGAGGCAAAGAAACTGTTGTGGTCCAACGATTTCTCTCGTCCAATCACTGTATCCCAATTTGCCTGCTACACCATGTAAGTTTGCCATTGTTGGGTGTAGGGTAAGAGCCACCACCAAACAAAGAACTAAACGGTCCTTTTCGGCGCCGACAAAATTTCCAAAAATGGAATACCGGATAACAATACATTTTCTTCTTCACGATTATAGTAACATGTAGTCTGACAACAGTTTGCCATTTTACCAAATCTTACAAGTCAAACTCGTATTTGTATTTTACAAATGGTAGAACATTACCAAATTGTAATGCACAAAGTATTAGCAATCAAATTTGAAAAAAAAATCATTTTATTTTTCAAAGGACTATGTGCAATGCATTTCTACTAGTGACACCCTAAAAACGATATTTCATTCATTACTGGTCAACCTGTTATGTAACGCATCATTTTCGGTGTTACTGTTGCGTTTTTTGCAATGTTCTATATTAGAAGATACACAACTACATGCTTAAATGCAGTGTTTAAATTTACGAGCTTTACGGTAAAGCTCAAGCACCATAAATTACTGATGAACAGCATATAATGGGATAAAGACGACAACTATTGCAACAGTCCAAATGAGATTGCAGTTACATGTAGAACAAATGTGTTAGAATTGTCAGTACATTATGTCAATGCCAAAGGAGCTCGATGAATAATAAATTAGGTACACTTACATTTCTATCTCTGTGTGTACATGTTTTATAGTTCACTATATAACTAGATATTGACTCTAAGACTAATGCTAATTTTGTTCCCTTTGGCCAACTCTATTATAATTTTGTAGCAATTTGTAATATGTGGTGCCTGAGCTGCAGCGCATTCTAATAGAAGATGCACTGTACCATGCACACAATTATTCATAAAACCATTCACATAAACTTCAAAAGAAATGTTGTAAGGAAGTCCAAAAGAAAGTTTACATAGTGAGCAGAGTAGATTAGAGCAGAACTGTGATCTTTAGGGAATAACTTTTTGTTTTAGTTCAAATTCTGTTTCTTAGGAAGCCTTTGCCAATTGCTTTGCAAATGATTGGGTTCTCTGAATGATTCTACAGAAATTATATGAAAATCATTCAAACATTAACAAGCAATGAGTTTTTTAAGAAACTCTTAAGAAAATATGGCTTATTACTTTGCCTACTCTTTTATTTGTATATTTCAATATGGTAACTTGACATGTATACACAGCTATGACAATATTTTTACTTTTAATACACACTGAGATACAGTATGGCCTCTTTTGTACCAATCTCTACAATACTTTACATCAAGCATGCTAAAAGTTATTGTTTATGGTCTACAAGAACTTCGAAATCCATGTGTAATATTGGTCAACTAGAATATTGACATTAGTTAGCTGGCACTCTTTTTCTTTGAATGATTCCACATAAATTTCACGAAAATCATTCAAACATTAACTAGCAATGAGGTATTTTAAAGAAACTCTAAGAAAATATAGCCTATTACTTTGCCTACTCTTTATTTATATATTCTTTATTTATATATTTAATATGGCATATACACACAACTGTGACAATATTATTACTGTTATTACACACTGAGATACAGTATGGCCTGTTTTGTATTAAGCTCGCTGTTAAAATACTTAAAGTCAAACATGCTAAAAATTTTCTTTTATGGTTTACAGAAACTTTGAAATCTACTTTACACCCAGTGTAATATTGGTTAGCTAAAACATTGTCATTAGTTCACTGGCACTATTTTCCTTTGAATGTTTACATGTGAAGTACCAGAAAGTCACAATTTGCACATTTCAAACTCTATGGCATATTTCTCGACAACCTCATTTATTTGTAAAATGTACAAAAAATAAGAGATAGAAATATTGAAAGGGTTCTTTTAAAGATAATCATTTTTGTAAACTACACAAAAGACAATTATGTTGCTGGGATGCAGCCATATTTGTTGTGTAGTTATTGTTGGATCATTGAGTTTGCAAGATCTCATAACAATGCTAGCATTTATATATGTTGTCGAATTTTTCTTCGTTTTTGATAAAATTGTTGTTCCCAAAGAACCAATTGCCAGTCTGAGAATAAATTGGAAATTTTTAGTTCCCTAGAGATACTGTTAAAAATAATAATTTGATAAGTAGTATATAGGCTAGCATTATTTTGTTTTATTATACTGTCTGTCATCTTTTTTTGCAGAAAATATGTTCAGTTGTCACTGGTTAATATTTGAAATTTTCAGTTTTGGTTCCCTTAATGATCTTACTTATAGATACCATTCCGAAATACGGCATATTGTGAAATACTTTGTGTTTTCTTTTTTAGCAATATTTTTTATTTTAATTACAGTACAACTACTGATGTTAGAATTTTCAGTAGCACTCAATGAAATACCGGTATACTGTGTTGGTGTCAATATAATGCTAAGTGTATAGTATAAGTGAACAAGGGTAAACACTTTTACAAGTTCATCACAGATAAGATCTAAAAGAATATATAAATCTGTCATTTCATCATAATAAATGCACAGCAGCCAACTGTACTATATTTTCCCTTAAGATCAGCTGCAAGTAAGAATATCACTGCATATTGCTCTTGACAGACAAATTAAAACCAAATTACACACCGATAAATGACCATATTAGATCACAAAATGACCATATAAGATCACAAAACAAACTGACATATAGTTGTATGCCTGGACAAAATGGTAAAATGAGAATCAAGACCAGGAACAACTTGTAAGTCCATGCATAAATTGAGCATTACGATGCAGATTGACACAGCAACGCATATTCCAAATGCTTAACCAGTGATATTTGAAGATATTTTCCATTTACACTAAATAACTGCAATATTATGCCGCTTGTGTTGAAGTAACAAACCTTCTTCATGTGCAATTCTTTGATATACCTTCACCAATGATCTTACAGCTTATCTGAAAATACATTGGTTTCTTTAAAACAGAGAATATAAATGAAAACTGTCTGGTTCTCTCTACTGCACATTCTTTGATTCTGAGAAGGCCATAATTTATCCACAAAAATAATCAAAAAATGAAAAACTTTGTGATAGTTCATGTGTTCCTTTAATTAGTTGGATATAGTAAATCATACCCTATTTGAGACTCTAGGTAACGTTATCCAAATTGTTTACTGCATATTTGAAAAAATACATCCTAAAGGTCACCATGTTAACTAATTGGCAAACAACTGAAGTGCACACTCATGTCTTTCTGCTTAAGGAGATAGTTACACTTACCTTTGTGAGAGCTTCTATGTTTGCGTTAGCACCAATGAGAATCTGTACAACATCTTTATGGCCAAATTGGGCAGCCACGTGCAGGGCAGTGGCCTCCTCCTGAAGAGTGAAATATGAAAACAATGAAGTACAGGTATTTATATCAATATAACGGGGGTATATGGTAATAAATTCAGAAGCCATCATCTATATAAAAATATTCTGTATCTTTTGAAAAGATCACTGGTATTATTGGTAAATCTGAATGACAAAAAAATTTTCAAAAATGAAATTATGTAGCATGATTATATAAGAACTAGTCTTTTTTTTAACTCTTTATAAAATGTTATGTTAATTGAGTAGGCACAATTCCCTTGTGCAATGTATGGTTTGATGTTGCATTGTGATTTATTTTGTACAAGAACATTTCTAGGTATTGAAAAAAATAATTGTAAAACCAAACAAATATACAAAGCAACTCAATGCCATTTGGCCAGAAAACATAGCCTACATACATGTACATTTTCTTGATGAGTCAAGAGAGATACAAATGTAGAACAAAAGTCATTATGACAGATCAAGATGGCAAACAAGTTTATTTTGTTGAGGTAGCGTCTTCACAGGTGTTATGTCGCAATGATATAGTACACAAAATGAGAGTCAAGGATAATTTATCTTCCGTATATGGGTATTACTTTAGTTTGGATTGCTATGCACTTTGCTAGTATCAAACATTTACTTTTTAAACAAACCATTATCAGATTGAACCATTTCACTGTTGTTTTATCATAGTGGTAGGTGGGAAGATGACAGTAGGTTTACTGTTCTAAACAGAATATTCATAATGTTTCATATATGCATGTTCGTATTGCATATGAGAACGACAATATTAATATTAAACTCTAATTAGGGAAAAGTCAAATTGTTCAAGCACAGTTTCAAATCAAACAGTCAGCTACATTTACTGTGAATATTTTTTAAATTATCAGACTAAGCAACTCTCTCAATGACCAACATTTTGAAAGCTATTTGTGTCTCCATGCACACACAGGGAAGACAATGATTTTTCTGCATTTTAATAAATGATAGAAACAGCAAATTCTAGATTTTTTTGATTTGACTGATTTTTATCAATATGATAAACAGTCAGTGTACTGTAGACCTTGAGGTCTGTGCCTGCCTTACTAATGATACAAGTGGCTATATATAGCAGTCACCAGGTTTGTTTACAAAATGCTGACTGTAGGACGTTCCAAATTGTTGACCTTACAACATACTTTAAATGTGGGAAATTCATTGTTTTACCAGGAAAAAATTGCATTCTTTAGTTTTCTTCCTAAATCAGACACACATTAGAGCAACTCTTACTGTAGTCAGTCAAAATGAGGGAGCAAACCCTTTGCTTACATGTCATCGATAGTTAACATATTTGACTCCATATTGGTGCTGGTTATTAAAAATATTACTATGTGAATATTTTTTTCATCGGGTTCATACAAGCAATTTCATTTACCTGAAATAACTGGAATTTATGCAGCTAAACTTGACGATTCTTTTTATTTTTAAACTTCCCATGCTATGCATTGGATATTCAATAAATTAAGTTTAAATGGTAAAGAATGCCCTCTGATGTTACTTGTGTCATAAAATTTTATATGCACACACATGAAACTTTTAACGCTAATAACTGGCCATTTACACTGAGTATTCCCAGACAAATTTATGACATAACAACTGAACAATCATATCTGGCAGCAATTATATTCCAAAGTCGTGTAGAAAGATCATTTTCCGGTTATTTGCTTTTTCACTACCTCTCATTTAAACCATTAATATTTACTTTGTAAATTATTTTAAAATCTCATTATTTGTGCCTCTGTGAAAATAATATAAGGGAAACAATTGTATTTATAAAAATACCACTGTTTGTATATTATTATTGTTTATTTTACAAATATACAAATTTTGAATTTCAGTTGCATCACTTGCAGTAACATAATTTTTTTCTCGCAAAACAAAAAAGTCATAAATGATTCTGGATTATGGGTTTGAACGGTATAACTATTACTGTGTCACAGACTGCCTGGTATGGCACAGCATAGTCTGCTACCATGTTGCACTGATCTATACTTATAATGAGATGTAATTTTTCCCTAATCTGGTATTTTTGTCTTTATTCTTTTCTTAATATTTCTTTACGCCTGAAATTCATTTTTTTCTCGCACACAAAAAATCCTAAATGAACCTGCGTTGAAACCGTTGAACTACTTTTGGAATAATATCATTACCCTGTTAGTTAATTGCCAATAATTTCTTTTCTTTGTTCACTTGAGACGAACAGCATTCCCACTTACGTAAGAGGCAAATACTGAATGATCACTTGGTCTACACGACCAAAATTGATGAAAGTTTCTATGCACATTGACGATACTATGATACAACATTATTGAAATCAGTAAGTATTTTTACTTCAGCCAATTCATTATTTACATATTTAATGAATTTTAATGAACGAATTAGGGATATTAATCTGAATTGACTCGACCAAAATTGACGAAACTTGCTATTAAAATTGTAGATTCTATTATACAACTTCCATGTATTGAATGTTTGCAAATGAATGTGTCATAAGTAACAAAGTCAATGCTTGATAAATACTATTATACACGTAACTATTGAACATGTCTCCCAAGAAATGTGTTTTATTATATTCACTTTTTGTCACTGTTAGCATTTGAAGCGAATGCTCATCCACATTATGTACTCATTTGGTGGACTGGTATCTTGATTTGCACAAGTTTTGATTGACAGTGATATAAAATCATTATCAGCGTCCAATGGGTTGATTTCCTTATGTGCCAAACACAAGTACTAACTAAAATTGCCCAGAAAACTTATGAGTTTGAAAAATGTACAGTCATTATACATTGAAAAGGTATTCACTCTGCTTTATAAAGCATTGACATTTCATAACCTTTCATTAATAATAAAAACGCCGCAATATTTGTGTTCTCCGTTTATGTTACTTGTATTGTGTCTCTTTATATAGTATGTGCTCTTAAAGCTAACGGGTGTTTCTACAGAAAAAATAACTTAAAATTGATAAAATATATATTAAAGATACAGTATATAATTTTTTTAATTTTATTTATTTGAATCAGGCTCTAGGCCCATAGAAAAATACCATAAAAAGAAAGAATAACAGATACACACAAAAATCAACTATACAGAAAAAAAACTTCAGTATAAAATAGTTCTCCAGTGCCTGCACTGGAGTGAGTCAATATATGTACAAGCATAAATAGTCTTGATAAGAATTCTTAGATCTCTTAATTCTGTTCATAATAATGCAAGCTTTAATGTACGGTTTTGATTTGAATATATTTTTATCTTTCACCTTTCAATCTCCCTTCTTAATATTGTTTGTTGTCAAAGAATTTTGATATCACATCATGACTTCCAATTTATTAATATTCTTACACCTTGCTGTTTAAGTAATATTTTTTTGTTTTCAGATGCAATTTGTTGGAATATATTTTATACGTAGAATGGTAACTTTTGCCCTCAAATATTTCTTCAGCTTGTTAACTATGAGATCAGTCTAAAATATTGTCATCTTTTACAGATAAAATATCAAATTTCTTAACAACAAACACTACAAACAAAAGGCTCTCAAGTATGTATACTAAGTTTCCCTTTTTTGTTCCAATTGCATTTAGTGTCGTGTGTAATTCATTGTCTCTCAAATGTGTTTTCTTACCACGGTAATTGGTAATTACTTTTCCATGTCTGATCAACACTATGCCTGATATTAACCAATATTTCAACAATAACAATTTATCAATTCATTTGAAAGATAAAAGGATAAACTGATAATAATTTGATTGGTTTGCTGTGATTACATCATAGATGATATCACTGTGCTGCAACACTTTGTTATTGGATTTTTCCATAATTATGATGTTCGCACATCACTATAAACTGCAATGATGCTGCAAGGATCGATAATTACCACCTATACTTAACTTGTATGACAGGGCTATGGGAATTAACACTTAACTGATATGATTTATCTTACCTGAGATTATTGCATTTCAATTTGACACAATATAAACAATGATCAGCATAAATGTTGATGAGTAACAAAGTCAATGTTTGATGAATATCCTATCAAACACTTACTGATGTAACAGCTTCAATATCAGCACCAATACCAAGTAGATATTTCACCACTTCACTGTGACCACCCTCAGCAGCATTTATCAGGGGAGTTTTATTGATCTACAGTGTAATTGAAGAGTTAAACATATAGATGTGTGTTCAATGCATGAGGTATACTTGTATGTCAATACACTATCAACAGTAAAACAGAGTTCACAAACTTGATCTAGGGGAGGAAATATATTGAATAATTACAATTAGTCATATTAATGACTCTAATACAGTGTTGAGCATTTCTGGACAGTCCATTATGTGTCCTTATCATTTCAATGAAATCAAGTTTTTTGTCCCAGTTCTATCAAAAATTAGAAGACGATGTAGGCACATATATCAGGATCTAAATATCAAAGTGTACCCCATATATATATATATATATGTATGTGTATATATATAATTGTACTTATAGTTCATGAGTGATCTTTGGTTTGTTTTCATAACAGCTGAACCTTGAAAGGCTTATATTTGTTTGAAGAAAAATATGCCTCTTGGTATTTCTGCTGTGACTTCCTGCAGAAACCACGATTTGATTATTGTCCGCTCTTTCAATCTCATTTTATCTTGCCGGGACTATTTCTGTCAAAATCTTGAATGCAGTACCTCCAACTTTGTAATGTTAATTACCAATCAACTTGCATTCCCAATATTTTATACAGAGACTTAGATCATAAGGAGATGAATATTCATGTTTATCAGGTCTTCCCTGTTAGAGTTGAAAATTTCTAATGAAATTTGAAAAAAGAGTCCATTACATAACCCTCAGTCTTTATAAAACTAAAAGACTAATTAGCTATTTGATAAGCCAGCTCCTATTCTCATGTACATATGACAACAAAGGAGTTAAAATTTTAAAAATGAAATATAAACACTTCAGGTATGCCAAAATCAAGTTAAATTTTATTGACAACATCATAAATATTGCATTGTAAAAATAAAGGTTTTCAAATCTCAAAGTTGGTCTTATACGGGGATAATATTCCTAAAGCATTTTTTTTCACTCTTTTAAAAAATTAACTACTTTAATGAAAGTAAACTCACATTTCCTTTGACTTCTTTGTCAATACCAAGATTTTCAACAAAATACTTCACAATATCAAGGTGTCCTTGCAAAGAAGCGAGATGCACTGGCATTCGATTATCCTGGAAGTGAAATGAAAAATCGTTATTGATGTGTAATCAACTTGAAAGCAACTGTTAAAGAATTGTTTAGCCTCAGATAATGACAAGTTGCTTTGAACATCTAACACATTAAACTTTTTTTTGCAATGGTTCCTTTCGTAATCACAGATTAAATTGTAACAAATTAACATAATTCCGTGAAAGTCATTGAAACTACAAGTTGGAAACTTAATCAACATACACTAAATTAAACCTAGCACTTGTAAAGTGTTGCTTATTCAATCGATATTTCAAAGCCAATATGCCTGTAATTCTACTTTGAGACTGCAGTTATGGTCCATAATTCTGCTTTGACACCTCTTTGTTTTCTTTCATTGTATTTGTCACAACAATTGTATAGCTGATCCTCATTGATCATTTCTGATTTGTTTTTAAAATTATGCATGACTCTTATGACGACCACATTTGAAATTCAATATGTTGCGTTGCCTTTGAACTGTAACAGATAACCTCATTTGTTTGCATACACAATGCAGTCTGATTCAGCTATCAAAAACACTATCGTTACTCTTGAGAAATACATAATTACTGATTTACAATGAATTGTCCTGCAGATGAAATGAAAAATCATTAAATATGTGTAAAAGGACTTGTTTAGCCTTAGATAATGACAAGTTGCTTTGAATCTCTAACACATTATACTTTGTACTTGCAATGTTTCCATTCATATAATCAGAGAATTTATTTAAAATCTAACATAATGCCGTGAAAGTCATTGAAAATAAAATTTGTAAACCTGATCAACATACACAAAATTAAACCTAGCACTTGTTATGTGTTGGTTATTTAAACGATATTTCAGAGTCGATATGCCTGTAATTCTACTTTGAAACTGCTGTTATGATCCATAATTCTGCTCTGACAGCTAATTTGTTTTCTTACACTGTATTTGTTACAATAATTGGATAGCTGATCCTCATTGATTATTATGATTTCAAATTATGGATGATTCCTATAAGAACCACAAAAAATATAGTGTTGCATTGCTTTTGAACTGTAATGCAAAGCCTTAAAAATAAAATTGTCTGTTCAACACATAGCAGTTCGATTCATGAATCAACGGTATCAAAACGCAATAATATAGATAAATTCACGTTTAATGAATTGCCTGTATTATAGAAAAATACACATGAATTCACATGAGTCCACATGAATACAATACATCTACCTGAATACAAGCAATGTATTCTTGACTGTGTTTATCTGTATATGCAATATTCAGTTAAAATACAGGCATTAATCCATGCGTATACTGTAAGCATTATTCAGTTTTCAAAAAAACAATAATTACTCTACAGGAATACATTAATATGATTTACCATTGACCTTTGGTTAATGAAGCATGTCACAAGTTATAAAGAAAGCTACTGAGTTACATAAACAAAAAACATTAGCAAAACAACATATTCATTATATGCCATTTAATTACAAAAATTGTGTCTTTTTAGAGTCCAGTCAATTTAGGGTTTAACTCAGGACTTTATCATATACCCATGCCCATATTGCTACATCCTAGTGACGTTCAACAAAAATATCAGCCGTGATATTTCACGATAATTAAACGTCGAGATATGCACGATGAACGTCATCAACTTTAGAGTTTTGACATATCACATGCTGCATGTATCCATTATTGTACATGATAAATTTGAACAATTACGAATGATTCCAAAGGCAAATCAGTCATGTTGCCATGACAGAGAATTTTGAAGATCCAATAAATGATAATACACACACCTGTCTTGCACCCTCAGTCTGAAAACTGAATACTTCATTGTCTCTGAACCTACACGAAAAATAATGTAAACCTACAGACGTATGGTACAGCTATGGAAAATTCAGTAAGTAAACTACGGAACATACATAATTTTGTAGCAATTTGTAATATGTGGTGCCTGAGCTGCAGTGCATTGTGTGTACTTTTTTATACAATTGTTCAGTATGTAACTAGATATTGACTCTAAGACTAATGCTAATTTTGTTTCCTTTGGCCAACTCTATTATAATTTTGTAGCAATTTGTAATATGTGGTGCCTCAGCTGCAGTGCATTGTAATAGAAGATGCACTGAACCATGCACACAATTATTCATAAAACCATTCACATAAACTTCAAAGGAAATATTGTAAGGAAGTCCAAAAGAAAGTTTACATAGTGAGCAGAGTAGAGTAGAGCAGAACTGTGATCTTTAGGGAATAACTTTTTGTTTTAGTTCAAATTCTGTTTCTTAAGGAAGCCTTTGCGAATTGCTTTGCAATTGAATAGGTTCTCTGAATGATTCTTCAGAAATTATATGAAAATCTCTCATACATTAACAAGCAATGAGTTTTTTTAAGAAACTCTAAGAAAATATAGCTTATTACTTTGCCTACTCTTTAATATATATATTTCAATATGGTAACCTGACATGTATACACAGCTATGACAATATTATTACTTTCAATACACACTGATATACAGTATGGCCTGTTTTGTATCAATGTCTGTTACAATACCTTACGTCAAACATGCTAAAAGTTATCTTTTATGGTTTAGAAGAACTTTGCAATGTATTTTACACCCAGTGTAATATTGGTTAGCTAAAAGATTGTCATTAGTTCACTGGCACTATTTTCCTTAGAAAGTTTACATGTGCAATACCAGAAATTTACAATTTAAAGATAATCATTTTTGTAAACTACATAAAAGGCAATCATGTTGCTGGGATGCAGCAATATTTTTTTTATGGTTATTGTTGAATCATTGAGTTTGTAAGATCTCACAACAATGTTAGCACTTATATATTTTGTCGAATTGTTCTTCGTTTTTGGTAAAAACGTTCTTTCCATAGAATCAATTGCCAGTCTCTGAATACTTTGAAACGTTTAGTTTCCTAGAGATACTGTTCAAAATAATAATATAATAATTAATATATAGGCTAGCATTATTTTGATAATATTGTTGTCATTTTGTCAAAAATATAGTTTCATGTACTGCACTTCTACTGTCTGTCATCATTTTTGTGGAAAATCTTTTATAGATGTCACTAGCCAAAAAACTGAAATTTTCGATTTAGGTTCCCATAATGATGTTACTATGTAGATACCATTCTGAAATATGGCATATTGTGCAATACTTTTAAATTACATTTTCTTTTATAGCAATATTTATTTTTATTTTACTGAGGGTACAAGTACTGATATTGTAATTTTAGAAGCTCTCAATGTGCTGTGTTTGTGTCGATATTATGCTTAAGTTTATTAGTGAACAATGGAAAAGAACAGATTAAGATAAGATCTAAAAGAATACATGAATCTATCATTTTATCATAATAAATGCACAGCAGCCAACTGTACTTGATTTTTCCCTTCTTAAGATCAACTGCAAGTTAGAATTTCAAAGCATATGGCTCTGGATAGAAAATTAAAAGACAAATTACGTACTGATGACCATATTAGAAAACAAAACAAACAGACATACAGTTGTATGCCCTGACAAAAGGGTAAAATGAAAATCAAGACCAGGAACATTAAGACACTGCCATCTTGTGATAGAGATCTAAAGTGATATTGCTTTGATACAACCAACAACTTGTGAGTCCATGCATATATTTAACACTACGATGCAGATCAACATCAAAGCATATTCCAAATGCTTAACCAGTGATACTTTAAGATATTTTCCATTCAGACTAAATAACTGCTTATGGTTTCTTTCCACAGACAATAGAAATGAAAATTGTGTGGTTATCTCTACTGCGGATTCATTGACTGTGAGAGAAAATAATTTATCCAAAAAAGTAGTAGGAAAATGACAAAATTTGTGATAGTTCATGTATTACTTCAACTTTAATTATTTGGATATTGTAAAGTATACTTTATTTGAGACCCTGGGTAAGGTTATCTCAATTGTTTGCCGCGTATTTCAAAAAAAACATCCTAAAGGTTTGCATGTATACAAATTGGCAAACAGTGGAAGTGCCACACTTGTGTCTTTCTGCTTATGGAGATAGTTACACTTACCTTTGTGAGAGCTTCTATGTTTGCCTTAGCACCAATGAGAATCTCTACAACATCTTTATGGTCAAATTGGGCAGCCATGTGCAGAGCAGTGCCCCCTTCCTGAAGAGTGAAATATGAAAACAATGAATACGGGTATTTGTATCAATAGTTATGATAATAAATTCAGAAGCCATCAACAATATAGATCACTGGTATTATTGGTAGACCTGCTAGACAATTATTCTCATAAATAAAATTTTATGTAGCATGATTATATAGGAACTAGTCTTTTTTTTGAACTCTTTATAAAATGTAATGTTACTTGAGTAGGCACAATCCCCCTGTGCAATGTATGATATACTGTTGCATTGTGATTATTTTCTATTCAAGAACATTTCTACCTATTGAAAAAAATATAATTGTAAAACTAAACAAAGATACAAAGCAAGTCATTGCCCTTTTGCCAGAAAAAAATAGCCTACAAACTTTTTATTGATGAGTCAAGAGAGATAGCAAAAATACATTATGATGGATCAAGCTGGCAAGCAAGTGTATTTTGCTGAGGTAGTGTCTTCATAGGCGTTTTGTCAGAATGGTAGAGTACACAAAAATAGAGTCAAGGATACTTTATCTTTCACATATGGTGATTACTTTAATTAGCATTGCTATGCACTTTGCTAGTATCAGACATTTAACTTTAGAAAAATAAATTATCAGATTGAAAAAGGTTCTGATTTTGGTTCACAAACAATATTTTTGTGTTCTACTGTGTGGGACTGGAAGCGCTCACTGTAACTTTTGAACCACCTGACATCACTTCCTGGTCTGTTTGCTAGAGGTCCATATATCTTGTCTTTTACAAATTTGACTTCGTTGTGTGTACTGGTACTTTGTTATGTTTTCTGTGCTGTTTTTTTGTCTTTAACTATTAACGGTGTATTTCAAATTTTCACCTAGTGTTATTGGATTGTGGATGAGTATCATTGTGATTATTTTAAACACAAATGCACTGCCATCAATGACAATAATAATTGAATTTTAGGTAAAATAAGGTTATCACAACAAACTCTCAAATGCTTAAGAAAATAACACGCACACACACATGGGTTTGCAATGATAGTATATGCCTTATCAAAGCCCAATTGGTACATCAACACTACTACTGGCAGGCATGTTAATGTTTAAGTTGTTGACAACACTCCCCAGATCACACTGCATGATAATGCAGACATAATGATATAAGCATACACAGTTACCGAATCAAAGTCACATGGATTCTAAAAAGGTAAAAACACATTCACAAATGGGTCATCAATTCTCTTTGTGCAGACTTGGAAACAGTGATAAACTGTACAATTACAGTAACTTACTGGTCATTGGGTAAACAGACGTAATGCTTGTTTCTTGTATGATCATGGTGTGCATGTGCAGGAAATATTTTTTTTTATTTTCCTGTGGGGTCGCCATTTTATGGGTGTGGCATCATTTATTATTAAGCATTTTAAAACATGTAGGCATGGTTCAAATCAGCGAGCAGTGATACTTCAATACACATCCTTTAGTTAGCACGTTTACATGAACAAAGTGTGGTTTGAAAATAAAATTACGAAAAAAAAGCATAACATTATCAGCTATTGGGGCTTTAACCAATGACTGAATAATGAACGGTTTAGATATTTTCCTTACAGATTTAATCACTGTGATATTGTGCTGTTTGTCTTGAATTTATCAGATCTACTTCATGTGCAATTCTTTGACACGTCTTTTACCAATAATTTAACACCTCATCTGAAAATGCTGTGCTGTGCTTTTTCCACAGACAATAGAAATGAAAATTGTCTGGCTTTCTCTAATGCAAATCCTCTGAGAAGGCTAAAATAATAGAAACTGTTCAAAATCGAGTGGTATACCATAGGTGGGTGTGATTTATAACTATTATATCATAACACTATATTGAAATTCTGGCATGGAACGTCAGAAAAGGATTATTGCTCTGCCTGAAAGCTCGCTGCATGTGCTAGTCATGGTATATCGTGAACATACCATGGTTCTTTTCATGTGTCCATCAATCAGATTGCTGCATTTGCATCATTGATACACTGGTATGATAAAATATTATTGCCCGAATAGATGGGTTTATGTGCCCAAGAGCTGGCGACAATATGCCCAACGCCTGAGGAGGGCTTGGCTCCTGCTGCGACCGTACATAAACCAATGTATTCAGGTAATAATATTTTTATTACGTGTCTCTTCACAGTTAAAGCTACATGTTATTTATTACTAACAGGGCATTCTCAAATGACTTTCATCATACTTTGAATATATCACATCGGATCATCCCTAAAGAACATGTCAACCAAAGCTATCTGATGAGTAGTTTTTGAGAATAAAATTTTCTGACCAAAAATGGCAAAAATTGCCTCAAAAATACAAAATTACAGATTTCATCAGAAATTCAATACATATTACTAAATTCATCTATAGAAACCTGTATACCAAATTTCAAAACTATCTGACCAGTTTTTTAAGTCCCCGCAAGCGGGGACTTTATGGGTTAGGTCATGTCCGTCCCGGCGTCCTTCCGTCCGTGCACCTGTCATCAACGATTTCTGTGGCATCTGTGAAGCGATCGTTTTGTAACTGGGCATAAATGTAGTACCATATGGTCTCTTGATGCACAGTCCTTATTATCTCAAAATAATTCAATTTAGTCACCAAAATTACTCTTGATGTCTTTTATTCAGACTTTTTTTCTCTGAATCCGAATCTGAAGCCAATGTTTGGATCATGTAAATACACTGATGACGTAAATCACCGGACTGTACGATTATTTATGGGGGAGACGCTAGCAAAGGTTGTAGTCGATTCCAAAAGGTATTTCGCAGGACTGGTGACAGTTTCGGTTGGTCAGTTTTAGGAGTTTTAGGCGTCAAGCGTTGTCTGTCGTGATGAACAAGAGCCACAGAAAGCTTTAGTAATTTGCAAAAAATGTCATCTCATCAGTTTTAAACGTCATCGTTGACAAGCACTACGGTTGTTTATGCGGGCTCCCGTAAAATAATGGTATGGTCAGACGATTTGAATCGCTGGTGATCACATGCAGTGAACACGTGCTCTGAAATGTGGCTGTTTGACAAAGTTATCTATGTGTTTGGGATCAGACGGTCCGTCATGATGGGACAAAAAAATGAAGGCGGCGTTCGACGTTGACTGCATTGGCCACGAATGATGCCGTCCGCAAAGTAATGCAGTACCGAAAAACCGTCATTAATATTCAACTTTTTTCGCTACTTGGAAGTTGAAAGAACGGCTAGT
>LD344726.1:20812-31503 GCA_001465055.1 Ptychodera flava | reverse complement strand
TACGTAAACCGTGAGCACTCACGGCAACGCGTTTAGAAACGACTTCAGACAAGCGAAGTTTACGCTGAGAACTCGGAGTCATGTCGTTTGCTAATTCAAGAATATGCAGAAAGGTTCCCTGCAGTTCGACAATTGACATGTATTGCAGTAGTAATTCCTGTATCCTTGGTTGCATGCGAAAAGGGCTTCAGCTGCTAAAACAGGAGCCCGTAGTAGATTTTCCGACGGCAATGTAGATAATTTGATGTTGCTCTCAATGGAAGGGCCGTGTGTTGCCGATTTCCCGTACGGCAGAGCAAGGGAGATATTTGCCTCGAGAGCTCGCAGAAACCCTAGGAATTCTCAGATGTTGAATGTTATTGACATGATACTCAGAATTCAACATTAACACAATTATCAGTAGTTTACAGCTACTAAACATTCCAAACAATGTAAACAGCGGGAACTGTGTCATCTTTTGATGACTTGTTTTTTGAGAAATACATTTTTTGACTAAAAATGGCCAAAATTGCCTTTAACATGCAAATTTGCATATTTCTGCAAAATTTGAACAAATCTGAAAAAGATCATCCCTAGGGACATATGTGCCAAATATCAAAGCTATCTGACTGGTAGTTTTGAAGAAGATTTTAAAAGATTTTTTTACCAAAAATGACAAAAATTGCCTTAAAATTCAAATATGCAAATTTCACCATGACTTGAACAAATCTTCCAGAGGTCACCCTAAGTAAACTGCATATCACATTTCAAAGCAATTGGACGAGCATTTGTAGAGAAGATGATTTTTTTACCAAAAACACCAAAAAAATGCCCCAAAAATACAAATATGCAAATTTCACCACGATTTCAACAAACTTAAGTTAGGTCACCCTAAGTGAACTGCATATAAAATTTCAAAGCAATTGAACTTGCGGTTTCAGAGGAGATTGCAATTGTTGAGGGACGACGACGGAAAATCAACCTATTTGATAAGCTCTGTGTCGCTGACAGCGGAGCTAAACATACCGTCAATGATGCTGTAGCTTCTACAATGTGTGGCCAGGTCAGATAATTGGTTTTTGGTATGGAGTTTTTGGCAAATCACTGATGATGTAGCGGCATGAGAGGGATATGGACCCAAAGAACCCAAAAGATGATTAAATTTTTATATAAATCAAAAAAATTCTAAGCTACAGTATAAACTGCCTAAAGATAGTTCAATGTGGAATTCAATAATAATTTACTTGGTAATTTTTTGTTGAAATCTCCTAACTTTTGCCTCTGTGAAAATCTTTTAGGGAAACAATGTTGTTATTAAAATACCAATGTTTTTTTATATGTATTATTTACATTTACCAAAATGCATACATTGATTTTCAGTTGCATCATATGACTTCTTGCAGAAATCAATATCACAGATGGCCTGCTATGGTGTATAATTGAAATTTTTCCCCAATCAGGTGTTTTTTCATTATTCTTTATTTTCTTTCTGCCTAACGTTATTTCATCTCAGTGACGAAAAAAGAAATCTAAATGCTTTTGCATTGAAATTGTTGAACTACCTTTGGAATAATATTATTGACAGTTATTTAACTTCATAATTGGAATAATATTATTACTGTGTCAGCAAGTTGCCAATAATTGCATGGAATAAAGAACATGACACATCATGTTTGGCAAAACTTTGGAGGTGCTTTATTAGTAATCCAAACACTTACTTCACTAACAAAGCACCCCATTAGGGAGCAAAGGCAGAAATACTAATTAACAAAAAGACAATGGGGGAGAGAGAGAGAGGGAGGGGAAAAAATGAAAAGATGGAGGGAAAACAAAAGGGGGGAGAAGAAACGCAAAAAGGTGAAGGCAGAAAGAGAAAGAAGCATGCTGGGAACCTGGCTGGGAACAATGCAGAGATGGGCCCAAGAGGGCGCTCTACATCACAACCCCATCACAGCAATTAAACAAATTTATTAATGCAAATTTTACACCTTTTTTTTCTTTGGTCACTTGAGAGAGGAACAGCACTCCCATTCACGAAAGAGTCAAATACTTGATGATTGCTCGGTCTACAATACCTTCAACACAGTTTTAGATAAACACCAACTGGCTCATCACGAATTCAACAACTTTGAGCTCGTGTTTATGAAAATGATTTACATAATTCCTTCTCACTATTCAGAAAATACGCTTGTGTGTTTTCATTGATTGGATGATTATTCCCACAGTCATAGAAATACTGATTTTACAACTTGACTTTTGAAGGCTCAGCATGAATTATATATGCAGTGTCTCGATCCCTGGTGTTGTAGAGTAAACTGTATGTGTATATGGTCTACAGCATGCAAGTACTAGCTTATGCGTCAATTGGTAATTCAGTCAGTACAATCTATGTATGCAAATATAAACCTCATTTTGCAACAAAACTAAAACATAAGGGATTTGCAAAGTGGATGTTATATTGTCTGACATCAATAACTAAATTTTTACGGTACAGAAATACTGGCTTCCATGTTGTTTGTAAACATTGACAGGCACATCGAATAACAAAAACAAATGTTACGAAATACCAAATTAATGAAAATGACACATACTGTTGTGAAATGGAATGGCCGGCTTATGCATTTTATAAAACTCATCAATCAAATGCATGGTTGGAGGTAGGGCACTATCGGACTACAACTCATGATATAGCTACAATTTAGAAGCAAATTTATTATTGTTTTATTTTACAAGGAGTACAACTACTGATATTATAATTTTAGAAGTTCTCAATATGCTGTGTTTGTGAAACTTAATAACTGTGGATACTGATGGGGCATCAGTTATGAGCGGAACAAAAACAGGTGTAACGATGTGATTTAAAGAGAACATATAAACCCATATATAATCATTGTATATTCGCTCATAGATTGGCATTGGCCAGTGGCAATGCAGCTGATAGTTAATGGTCAATTATTTGCTGCATTTCTTTATTACTATAAGTCTGCAACTTGCCAGGTTCTACAAGCAAATCATCAGGCAAAAAAATGGCTTAAAGATTCGAAATGCCACCAATCAATCAGAATCTAGAAATCGGTTTGTGATATTACAAACTACTTTCTCAATAAATTCAGAAGTAGTTGTTTCAAAGATTTTTCCTTCATGCTCTGTATCTTTAATCTGATGAGACATGAAATCAGACTGATCCCCACCCTCAGGTGCACACGTGCTTGTATGGCACAATTTGTCAGGAACTCTTGAAATGCGAGGCCTACAATTTCTGCTGGACCTGAGCAAATATTAATTTTTACTTCTGAAGCAATTCACAAAACGCACTGAGTATTTCCAGTGCATCTTTTAGGATATGACATAGCCAAGAATTTGTAATAACCAGCCTGCTTAAGCAACCCTGCTGTCTTCACATTGTTTGAAGACAAAATCTGAGAGCAAGTTAACAATCCATAAACACAAGTGATCACTAATGCTACTGATCTGTGAAATGAAAGCTACCTTGTATGGAACGTTTGCTTCACACTTATGGTTCTGTCTTCCTGTAACACTTCCATGACGCTCTTTAAATTTCACAAGTTCTTTGGTAAATTGTGGAAAAATTTGAAAATTGCATTCATGAATTCTTGAAACTTTAGTAGATATCTAATATTTTAGGGATGCCAAAATCTGGTAAGGATGGTAAAGAATATGGCCAAGTTGTTGATCCGAATTCTACTGAGGAGATCTCTGAATCCAAATTCTACTGAAGAATTGTGAAACCGTTGATGGTCTCCAACAAAGATATGAGTCTTGACTTAAGTTCTTTGTGTTTTGGTAACTGACAGTGATGTATACACAAATGTGTGTACATTAGTAGTTATTTATCCCCCGCAAACGCTGCCAATGCTGGACAAGTCCCAACATCACTAGTAGTGATGCTGTGCCCCGGCCAGCTACAACACTGGCAAAATTAAGGAATACCCACTCATGTCTCTGTGGGAGAAATGGGCCACCAAATGGGTGACCATTTAATGAAAAACTGTAACAGTTACTGTAAAATTCATCAAACATTCCACTAATTGATGACACACAAACATAGTACAAACCGTTGATGGTCTCCAACAAAGATATGAGTCTTGACATGAGTTCTATGTGTTTTTGTAACTGACAGTGATGTATACCCAAATGTGTGTACATTAGTAATTATTTATTTGAGAAGTCCATATACTGTTAATTGTAATAGGGGATTCTCACAATACAATTAAGTTAAAACAAGTTTAAGAAACTTATTGAGAACATCATCTGTTAGCAGAGTTTTGCAAATAAATATAGAGGTACCACCTATTTCTGATTTCAGTTTCCAAGAGTCATTTGCCATGTGGACCCACTAAAAAGAGAGACGAAATCTGCACACTGTTTGAAAATGAGCAAAGGGAAACTGTTAACACAATGCAATCTGACCTTGATTTGTTCCAGCAAGGTCTCAATGCTCTGCAACAAACTTTGAAAGAAACAGAAATTGACTCTGATTTATTGTGAGACAGGAAACTGCATGTACCAATAAACTAATACTTTCATGTGGCGTGTACCATTGACAGTATTAATATGTTATACGTTTATTGAGACACTAACAATTACATTCCAGACTCAGCCTCACCTCACAATTTGACAACAAAGTCAAACTAAATGTTAAGACATCAATACCTTTTCAGTAGTCTTGAAAAAACTTACTCTGTGACAGAAGTTTATGTTCAATAAAATAATCAGAAATTTCGAATAAAGTAGTGTCTAACAGTTTTCATTTGTGTTCAACTCTGAAGTAATCAACATACACTTTGTATCAAGATAATCAAAGTCAGTTTGTCAGATACTGAATTTCTTTAAATTGATATCTAGCACTTAAGGTAAAGGGCGACGAATTTGGACGCGCACACGCCTTAGAACGTTTCTGCGCAGATTTAACTCCAGCCTGTCGCAAATGGGTTACTTTGTAGCGCATGTATTTAACATCACCTGTCATTGTTGAAATTGCGCTTTTACCTAAGTTTTTGACCCAGTCTCTTAGAAATACATGTGACCTATAACCTTGTCATATTTTGACCCCCTGGGAAGCTGGTTATTATTCAATATGAGCGAAAAATTAACATTTCTCTCCCATTTACATGGCGCATATTACCCATTCACCTGGAGATATTGTAAAAAGTAGCGTGGTGACACCCTTTTATTAAAAGTGTAAACAAAATGGTACTATGTCAGGATTTTATTCGCCAAGTTTGGTCAAAATGAAACCATTCAAAGCGACAGGAAGAAAGTTTGAAAATTATGTAGTGATATAATTTCAATATCGTCATTTTGTAATCGATACTTATGTAAAAATTTCTTTACAAACACCATGAAAACTATACATTAGATAGATATGGATCTTAAGTCTTGGTATTTATTAAAATTAACTCATTTGCTAAGCTTTTTATAATTGCTTTCTTTAGTTTAACTGAATTATATCATTTTCATATATTTCTAACGACGCCATTTTAACGTCCGTTTCCATGGAAACGAGCGTGGTAACCCCCATTTTTTATTAGCTCATATTTGGTTTTATATATAAATACCCAAAAGAGCTTATATGATGAGTCTAAGTGGCGTCTATGTCTGTATATTTGTGGGTATGTGCGGATGTATGTCCGTCACACACAAAGGCTCCCATATCGCCAAAGCTACCGTCTCAGTATTTGGTGTACAGGTAGATGTAGGGGTTGAGATGTGAATTTGTTCAAATGAACACATCAGTGTCAAAAATGTGCAAATGAGGTAAGAAAACGCGAAATTCTGAAACAGGCTTGAAACAGGCTTACTCCAATGACTTGAGTCATTTCCTGTCATTGTCATTGAACTGTTACATATTAACAGACCTGCTCAAACCATATGCAGTAGAGGGGAGGAAGACCGTCCGTAGAGGGGAGGAAGACCGTCTGTGGTCAAACTAAGGAGGGCTAGCTGCCTTTCTGCTATGCATGTTGCTAAAGTTGACCTCCAGTAACTTAAGTTTCAGACCTTAATTACTTTTGTCATTCTTGTTTTTCTGGTTTAAATATTTCTTGTTGTTTTTCTGGTTGTACTGTGCAGAAATCATTGTCATAACATCAACGTAGAATTTTCCTGCAGTGAACAGATAGAAACAACATTTATTGTTGATCTTTGGTACCCATACTGGTATGTACGTGAAAACCCGATAATTCAGATAAATTCACATTAATGAGTTGCCTGTATTATAGTATAATACACGTGAATTCACATGAATCCACATGAATACAGGCTTGCTGAATACAAAAAATGGATTCTTGACTGTATTCATCTGTATATGCACTCTTCAGCTAAAATACAGGCAATAATCCATGCTAATACAGTATGTATTAAAGGGTTTTTATGCAGTGATACCAATTCTGATCAAATTTGAGCGACACCGTATAATTGCGGTATTTTTTTATTTTTGCACTTGCACAACTTCCAAGAATATTTGTGCAAAGTTTCAAGAAAATGACACCACAATTTAATTTTGACGTAATTCGTAGTACTTCACCTTAAGAATAATCCAGGCGACTTGGAGGAATTTGCGCAACATGCAGTTAATATGCTGACATCACAGTATCGTTGAGCAAAGTTTTGAGTTAACCAGAGATACATGTTGAAATTTACTGTTTCTCCAAACTCGATTGACAAAAGAATATTCGTTTTTTATGATTTCACCAGAGTTTAAAGATTGCCACAAAATAATGTTATCATGTCAGTTCATGAGTCTAAAATTGAAATGTCAACTTTAAATCTCTTGATGTCCCAAGTATTCTGTTTATTTAGTCAGTATGTAGAGTTTTTAGTTGACAACAGCGTCCATCGTAAGTTAATTATAAGAGAGCTTGTCATCAAGCAATACACTTATAATGGTTTAGCTGTTAATAATTGCAAATGGCTTAGAAATATTGAGATGAGCCTTATCTGAGAAAATTCAATAGGGCAGGTAGTTTTGCATATCGGTACATGTTTGAAGCATTTTTGAACTGCGATCTTGACATACTAACCAGTTTATGTACATTTTATATGACAATGAAGGTGGCGGACAAAAGTATTTACCAGATTTTTCGTGTATGGGTTGACTTCCTTATGGGCCACACACAATTACTAACTAAAATTGCCCCGAAAACGTATGAGTTTGAAAAATATGGAGTCATTACACATTGATAAGGTATTCATCCTGCTTTATAAAGCATTGCTATTTCATAATTTTTAGTTAAAAAATAAAAATGCTGCAAATCTTTGTGTTCTCCGTTCATGTAACTTGTACGGTGTCTCTTTGCATAGCATGTGCTCTTCTTTTAATCAGATATTTAAAACTAATGGGTGTTTTTAAAGAACAAAAACTTAAAACTGATAAAATATATGATGCAGTATTTCATAATGCAAGCTTTGATGTACGGTTTTGATTTCAATATATTTTATCTTTCACCTGTCAACCTCCCTTCTAAATTTTTGTTAGTTGTCTGAGAATTTTGATATCAAGTCATGACTTCCAATTTATTAATAGTCTTACACCTTGCTGTTTAAGTAATAGTTTTTTTTCAGATGCAATTTGTTGGAATATATTTTATATGTAGGATGGAAACTTTTGCCCACAAATGTTTCTTTAGCTTGTTAACTATGAGATCTGTCTGATATATAGTCATCTTTTACATCTCAAATGTCAAATTTCTTAACAACATACTCAAAATACACTAATACAGACTCTACAATTTATCTTCGATTAATGAACCATGTCACGCCTTATCATGAAAGCTATTGAGTTAAAAAACAGAAAACAAAACAAACAAAAACATATTCATTATTTGTTAATTACAAATATTGTCTTTATATAGTCCAGTCAATTTAGGGTTCAACTTAGGACTAATTGCAACAGAAAATATTTTTTCACCATGAGTTTCGGGACGGTCCCACTAATATCATATAAAAAGTATAGGAAAATCTTAGTGATGCAAATGGGTTAAATTTGCATATATTCAAATTACCTATTTTCTTTAAAATGCATGCAATGCTCACAGCTGGGCATGTAAACTGAATTGTAGTGACTATTTTCTTTGCCATACTATTTAGTAAGGTTCAAAAGTTAATAATTAAAGTCTGGAACAATAAGTGTCATGCAAATTATATAATTTGCATTATGTAAGCTTATTATTTCGATTATATCTAACAAAATGGAAGTGGTTTACTCATGTAAACAAACTTTTTCTCTACGATTGTTAAACTTTGAAGAATGTATCTTTGTGTCTTGCTATATTGGTGGCATATAGAAGTGTATGAGGAAATAGAAGCAATGGACATACTTTTTCTTCCTAGATTGCGTAATGTAATTAATATCTGAATTATGTTGTGCTACCCCAGCATTTCATGTTCGGGTTTGTTGGGTAGCTGACCTCCTCCTAGTCCCTGTTGTTTGCTGCAAAGTGAGAATTATTTCGCTTGCTGTGAGAACCGTGACAAAACATGCAGAATTCCTGAAGCAATCGTGACAAAATGCGCACTAACCATAGAAGAACATAGCAAAACTAATGAAAGGACCATGATATTGCCCCGCTTCCCATCCTACTATGGACAGTCTCCAAGTTTTGTTACGGTCTACTTTGCTCTGTCACATTTCCTTGCGTTCACCCAATTTTCTATGACCTACCAGGTTTCTCATCCGTATCGTCACAATTTTAAATTTGGACGGAAACCACGGCAATCACGGCTAGTCACATTTGCCCATTCCGTCCTTCCACGTTATCTCCCGTCCATCCCGTTTTGTCCACGGTGGCCTGAAACAGGACTGCCGTGGTCGCCGGGAACATAGTGTAAATATAGCATTATGGATGAAGCCAAATGTTCAACCAGGATAAATTTGCAGACATCAGTTTTCTTCCTAAATCAGACCTTGTCAGTCAGAATGAGAGAGTAAATCCTTTGCTTATATGTCATCTATAGTTCATATATTTGATTAAACTTTGGCGCTAGTTATTAAAAGCATTAATATCCGAATATTGTTTTCAGATGGTCAATATAAGCAATTTCATTTACCTTAAAATAACTGGAATTTATGAATCTAAACTTGACCTATGCTTTTTATCTTTGAACTTCCCATGTTATGCATTGCGTATTCAACAAACTAAGTTTAAGTGGCAAAGAATGCTCCCTAATTTTAATAGTGTTGTAAGATTTAAATTTGGCGCTTAGTATGCAGACACATGAAACATTTAATAAAATAATTGATCATTTTCAGTTTTCCCTGACACATTTTTGTCATAACAACAGAACATTCCCCGTACGAAACAGATTTTTTGCGGTAAGCATACTGCAAGCTCTGGGTAAACATACCACGCATAAGTTTGTGTGCCATAACACTCTATTCATCCTGCGCCGATAGTCACCACTAGTGGTGCACTTGTGGTGATTAGCAATCTGTCTCTTGGTATGTCTACCACAAAAATAAAGTATACAAAGTTGCAGATTGCTTTGTGGTATGTTTGCCATGAAAGGCTTAAGTAAATACAATGGTCACAGCACTGTACAGAATGTCCTAAGAATTCAAGGCTGCATGGTTACAGGGCAAAGTTAACTTGTGCAGCCAAATGACATCTATGAACATGTGTGCCCAGCTGGCTTCTGCAGATGTACCGGTATATCATATGCATGAATAAAGATATACATGTTTGCACTCTAATTTGATAAAAAAATAGTAATTGATTGATTTTTCAAAACTGGGGATGTTAAAACGTGTGTAGGCTACACATTTGTGAGACAAATCTTAGTCAGTTTCCAAGAAATTAGGAAATTCACATACGAAAGTACCTGACTCTCCAAATGATACTTCTATACACAGTGACAAGATGTTAGGAATGCAGATTACATCAACAATAGCACATAAAGGTGCGGGAACGCTGGATTGCCAAAATAGCTTAATTTGAGCTATTTAGCAGCTAATAATATTGTGTGATCGAGGCGAGAAAAGTGACGAAGTTGATATAAGACGGGTATTCTGTTGATAACAATGTTGTTTCTATACTTAGGCCTAAACTGTAGGCAGCCACAAAAAAATTCTGTGAAACCATTTTCCCTGTCCATTGGGTAACGTTTTGAGCCAATGATCTGCACGAATCATGGCAGCAACGAAAATCTCTCGAAAATCGGCCGTAATACACGAAGGAAAAGAACTTTGCCACAGTTTGGGTAATAATAAGCGGACAGAGCATGTCAGTCACCGCGGTCCAAGAAAACTCTCATTCTATTTTTGTCTTTCGACAATTATTTTCCGAAGCCATCATATGATCAGTATAGTTACTCAATCGCCGACTTAGAAAGACGAGGGAATTATTAGTCGTATTGCCATCCACTTTACAAATGATTGACATCTAAACCTGCCGATGGACGTGTACATGTACGTACGTCTCTCCAGAGAAACGCGCCCGAACAAAAATCTAAGAAATTGTTGACTGGTATGTTGGATTTTCTGTATCTTATGCCTGTCGTATAGAACACAGTTTTCATCAAAATTGAAGTCCTGTATCTCTGGGAAGGCACACTATAAAATAGTTCTAGTATAGTGCCATGCCTATGAGTTTGCACGGTTAGCCCCGCAGCGCCACTGCTGTGCTAACTGCTAGTAGTACATAGTGTGGGGATATGTCGGGTCATAGCCACTGGTGCTCTCAATACACTTTTGC
>LD344726.1:0-17632 GCA_001465055.1 Ptychodera flava | reverse complement strand
ACGTTTATGAAGTAACAATTACAGTTTATCATGAATCAATACAAATAACATTGCCAATCTTAACCCCTGGCGCGACACCAAGGGCTGAGCCCTATATAATATTAGTAGTTGTTTTGGGACTACGCACATACATACGTGAACACATGGAGGTAGCGGACAGTACCATATGTTACTTCTCAAACAGGAGCTTGCAGTAAAGAAATTTTCTTTCAATGAGGTGTGAAAATAAATGTTTTGCCAGTAAGATTTTTGACATGTTTTCAGAATGGAGTCTCGGAGGTACGAGCTACCATGTTAGGTTTGGATGGGACGGGTTGCACTCACTTGGCGGTATCGTGAAAGGACATGGCTTCAGCAGCAGTCAAAATTTGTGAATTTTGCATCTCCCTTAACGCTTCAAAAGTTTGTAAGATTTTACAGGAATTGCTGAAATCTTTGAGATTCTGTCCAATTTAACCTCAGGCTAAAATAAATTCCCCTAGTCACAGCTTTTTAAATGTTATTTACGGAACGTACAAATGAGTCAGGTTCCAGATATCTAAGACCCCTTATAAACAGGAAGTGAGACTGAATCTGAGACTCTCAAATTGAAGAAGATACTAAATGCGACCTCATTTGAGATTATATCTGAGACTCTCATTCATTACAATAAACAGCATATGTGACTTGATCTGAGATCTATACCTGAGACTCTCAATGACCGTTTAAATGACATGTGTGACTGGCGCTGAGAAGTAGGAATCGAGATACCTTCTAGCTCCTACAGTTAATCATAGACCCTTAATTGACAAGAACGATCACGGTGTACAGCGTGTCGACATCGACGTACATATGTCTATGCATTACCTCGGCTTTCTTTCCCCTTCATTTCTGATATCTCATATTACGGTAAATTATGGAAAATGCAGGTCAATAAAACAAATACTCTATATGTATAAACGTGACATCGTGACATACTACTCAGTTTTTCGAGTATGTTACAATGCATGTAGTACTTACTATTCAAACTACACTATTGCATGATACTGAAGTTCAAGAAAGGTAAGTCAGTTCTTACTTTACAATCGATTTAGCTGGTGCATTTATGTAACTCGTTGAGAATATTGATAAAATATGGCAATAGAACCGATAAATGGGGACAATGACATGAAACTAGCGAAAATAGAGAGAGAATGAGCCGATGTCAGATGCACACTTTGCGGTATCGGCCTTCGTTCAGACTATACTGTATATAGAACCATCAACGTCACGTCCGTTTCTGGCTGCATGTGTCTGGTGAGGATATACTTTTACCTTTGACTTTCACGAAGTTTGACATTTATTTGTTAATTTTTTTATTACTTTTTAGTCCCCGCGGACGAAGTCCGGCGGGGACTTATAGATTGGGTCCCGTCCGTGCGTCCGTGCGTCTGTCCGTCCGTCATCAACAGTTTCTCAGACACTGCTGAACCAATTTTGTTCAAACTTGGCACAAAGGCATAGCACTATGACCTACAGATGCACGTCGATTTATTTTGTGATACGATCCAATATGGGCGTGAGGTGGCCATTTTGTTGCGATTTTTCATGTCTTTGGACCATAACTCAGACATCCTTGAGCAGATTCTGTTCAAACTTGGCACAAAGGCATAACACTATGGCATTCATATCCATGTCAAATTATTTCGCGATACGATCCAATATGGGCGCAAGGCGGCCATTTTGTTGCAATTTTTCATGTCTTTAGACCATAACTCAGACATCCTTGAACAGACTCTGTTCAAACTTGGCACAAAAGCAAAACATTATGCACTTCATATGAACACCAATTTATTTCATGATATGATCCAATATGGCCGACAGGCGGCCATTTTTTGCAATTTTTTCATGTCTTTGAGCCATAACTCAAACATCCTTGAACCGATTTTGTTCAAACTTGGCACAAAGGCAAAGCACTATGGCATACATATGCATGTATCAATTAACCTTGCAATAGGATCCAATATGGCTGCAGAACTGCCATTTTGTTGGAATTTTGCATGTCTTTGAAGCGTAATTCAAAGGTCATTACACTCATTTTGTCCAAACTTGGCACAAAGATCAAGCACTATGGCATATGTATACATGTCAATTTACTTAGTGACATGTTCCAATATGGCTGCCAGATTGTCATTTTTGGATTTTTTCATGTCTTTCAGGCTTAATCATATGCAAATATTCCTTAACCAATGTTGTTGAGACTTGGTACAAAGATAAAGTACTATGGCATACATATGCATGTCTACTAATTTTTTGCTATGATCCATATGGTCAATCGACAGCCATTTGATATCAATTTTGGTGTGATTTTTTTATGTCTTTGAAACATAAACATTGGTCACTGTCCCTTGATGGACTGATTTTGTTCAAACGTGATACGAAGATAAAATACTGTCGCTGCATTCTTGTGCACATAAAAGTCATTAATTTGTTTTATTGTATGATCTGAAATGGCTGATTACAACAACATACCCGATCCCATACCATTTCGAAAATTCCACCAAACCATGTGTATAGTATGTGCCGTCATGACACTAGAGGCAGTGAGGGCATCGTTATGTGTGATGTAATCAAAAGTTCTTTCAGTGGTCATTACCGGCAGAGATGAGTTATTTATTACACGTTCCTCAGATTACTTTATTATGCAAGTCACAGGCCTGATGCACCCGTTGCATCAATGTCATTCCACACCTACCTAGACCACAGCTACCTAGACACCAAAGATTATAACAAAATGGACAAGTGGGGACTGTGTCATCAACGATGACTTGTTATTTCACGATGTCGGGCTTGCTTGTAACTCAACAGATATTGAAACAATTGCTCGTTTGGCCACAGTCCTGTGGAGGGACCATGGTTTGGCTCTTGATTTCCATTATTTCGAATTCATATGACGACAAATTTGCATTTCGTGTCTGTCAAACAGCTTCAGCTGTGTCATCCCCTGTCCGGCAGTCGACAGCTATTATGAATGAACAATTAAAAGCCCGTATTTATATGACACGATATCAATTGTCATTTGAAAAATTGTTTTCATTTCTGTTAGAAACTCCAAGATGATGTTTTGGAAATCGAACGGGAAAGGCCATATTCTCGGTACTCCAATCGATCAGTCCATGAGGTAAATTTCACTTCAATGATCCGCCCATGGATGTAAAAAAATAGACAATCCGCCTCAGTAAATATCTGAAGTTGCTACAGGAAATCTCTCGTCTGTTCACGGGTCTTTTTCGTCTTTCATTTTAGTTTCAAGTTGTTCATAGGGTAAGGAAGCTAGAAATCCAGCAAAACATCACTCTTAGGGTCTATGATCAAAAGCATGAGCGCGTTTTGTCATCAGCTGTCAGCAGGTCGTTTTCATAACCGCGAGAGGGACTCGGAAACCCGCCATAGTGTCACAGGACGCTAGGTATATATTGTATGTAATTGTGTGCTTTCGTTTGGTCCGTTTCAAGGTTTATTGACTCTGAATAACCTAATCACGGTCGTGACTCCCGTTTTTGACATAACTATATAAATACCCGTCAGGATTGAGTGTTCATGGCGTCTCCTTTCACTTTGACCAGCACTTTGAATCAGTCTGTGGATCGTACGTCCCAGCCTGATCGGTCTCATGCCGATTTCTAAAACCTGGTAAATAAAGTTATTTGCAGTCAGATATAATATTCTATTCTCCATTAAGTAAAGATTAATGTCTCATTCATATTTTTATTCAGACGAATATATCAAGTTCTTGGTGTTTGGAAATAAGTGCGTTTCAATAATTTCCACTGGGACTTCATTGATGAATTCACTCAGCCATTCGCTCATGATACACAGCACTATACTTCAATGGAGATTGTATCGCTTTTTTAGCAGTGACTTTGATCGTTTTCATTCGACCAAGGAGATGAAATAAATGCTGATGAGCACTAACAATGTAAGCTTGCAGACCGAGGTCACTTCACATCCTCACTATCGCTCGCACTTTCAAAGTGAGCACGTACACTTCAAGCCCTGACATTCGCTCTCCTAATTTTGGCCCTGTACTTGTCCATTTCTGGTACCAAATTCACTTGCAAATATACATCACAAAGCGAAATGGGAGTCTCAAGTTCAGTCGCAAACGTGATTGCACTTTGACTCTTCTATGAACTGAGAGTCTAAGAATCAGTCACATTCCTTATCATTTGGGGTCGTCATGAGTTTGAAGTAGCAATTATTGGACGATTCAGAGGTCAGAATTAGAGCAAGAATTCCGGTCCATGAGGTTCCGATCAAACATGGGAATGAGTATGGAGTGTCTGGTTTACGGCTGCACCGCCTATTCAGACACTGAGACAGGACACTCTTGCCATATACTGAGTACAGTTACCCGACGGAACGTATAATGGCAGAGATATTTGGCCATCGAAATAGTTTGAAAATGTAAAATTTAGCGTCTAGTTTGAAAGTGTAAAATTTAGCGTCTTGTTTAACTGTGACTTCAAGAATTTTCCGACAAGGTTCGGGTAGAAACTACAGACGGATTCAAAGGTCACATTATGATTTATGATGCAAATGGCACTCGACTGGCCGAGTTACCTTCCCTATTGGGTGATGTTATGAAACAGTGTTTGATCTAGGACTTCAAAAATAGGGGCCATCGTGGGCTTGAAAAAAGGGGCCATTGGCAAAAAAGGGGGCCATGCTGGGCCCCTTTCAATTTTTAAAGAGGGCCCTTGTTGATCCCAACCAGCGGATAAAAAGTGGTCCCCCGAATTATTAATCGAATTAAAATTGCAATTAATTGTTTTTAAAAGGCTTATAATGGACAGATTGGGTTGCCAGGCAACATTTGCAAAGACAGATTCCACTGTGTGCTGAAGGAATTGACAAAAAGGTGCAGTAGCTGTAACTGTTGATATTTTTCTTTCTGTGTGTCATCCAACAACGGCAGTTTTCTATTGAGCTTGAAGTAATTTCAATAGCATTCAGTTTGTCAACTACGTTTTTAGTTATTCATGTTTTAGTTGTAAAGTAAACCCTTATTGTTCACAATTTAATTTAGATTCAATTGTCAACAATACCACTGCTAGAAATAGAGTGGATATACAGACTTTGTTGACAAACTTGATTTTTTAAGAATTACAAAAACCATTTTGATACTCAGAATAAAAACACTGAAAGCAGCCTATTAAAAGTGACAGCTACTGTCCCTTGAACCAAACAATATGAAGTTACTGCAGTGACTGGCAGTTCACCGGCAAGAAGGATCTCTTCAAAAAGACAGATGTACAGGTGAGTCGACATTTAATAACACACTTTTATTCGTTTTTTTTCAAATTTTGACCATTTTCTCAACTCAATACTGATGATTATGCATATGTTTTATTGCAGACATGTACCATCAGCTACCATTCATCATGTCCATAGTACAGCCAGTGCCATTGTGACAGCCACTTCACCTGAGAGAAGAAAATATGATTTTTTTATTGAGCTGTAAACACTGAAATGCCAAATCTGATTTTAATAAAAATTTCACCTTAACATGTACCATTTCTGAATCAATTTTAAGTAAAGAGTAAAGGAATAAAATAAAAAGAGGGGGTAAATAAATTAAAAAAATAAACTATTAAAAATGTTAAATGCTAGATTTTGGTATCCAGAGAAATAAAAAACTTGGATTTGAGAGTGTGTCCTTTATCTTATATTTCTTCAAAATTTCAAGTTTAGAGTAAAGGACTAAAATAAAATTTGGGGGTTCACGTAAATAAGTTGAACAAAATAAATTATCAAACCTGTAAAATACTAGATTTGCATATACTAGAGAAAAATTAAACTGAGACAAAAACACTCACTCTCTTCTCTATTTGTTTGATGACAGAAATATGAAATATCTAAACCGTTTTTGTACGACTGGAAACCCCATGTGGCTACCACGCTGGTATGCGAATCACTGCCAAACGAATAAATAAACAAGTGACTTGTCCTCGGAAACTCGCAGCCAGTTTACAAACATAACCATTCCCTACCACTCGGATATTTTGATCACCCCAAGAAATGTCAGAAATTAGCGTCCACGACACCATGCACTGAATACCAGTGCCGGCCACTCCATCATGTAAAATAGTTATACCGTATCAGCATTGCTTGCTGTTTGATCATAACGTACTACAGTCTAAGCTTACATATGGTAGCCTTACATATCGAAGTCAACGGTAAAATTCCAAAATTGTATTCACCTGCGGGGTGCGGTTGTGTTTCAAACTGGTAGCATCGGTTTGCGTGTCAGTTTCTGACACTTCCATCATTGTACCTCCTTCATCGTCGGGCGTGGGTGAGGAGACAACCTGACGGCTTTACAAATATAGCCACGGCATAGTAACCATCGTACCGCTGGCATCGTACCGCTGGCAGAGCTACGCATGGCCTTCTGCACACGTCCCGTCAAAGACCCAACTTACGTCATTGTCGCAAAATGTCGTGATTGAATATATACCACGTTACGGTAAATCCTCGTGTTGTTGTAGAGCATGGGCGTAAAACATAGTGGCCTGGCAGAAACAAACTACCAGGCGCCGGTCTTGAAATATTGCGCCCGAAATGGCGCCATGGCCTGTGAAAATAGCGCCATAGCTGATTTTTTTGCGCAAAATGCGCAATGGCACACTCTAGATCAAACACTGATGAAACATACTTCACATACGTGTCGGAAAAAATACTCCCATCCTCCGCATTTTAGTGACACATTACAACATATTCCCCACGAAAAACATGAATATTTATTTGAAATTGCTTGACTAAACCAAAACAGACTATTAGTAGCGTGCTTGACATTGAAACCTAGCAATGGCGCAGAGTAAGGGCGCAGTTTTTGGCGGCGCAATATACCGGCGCAAAATGGGGACGCACTTTGAAATGTGCCGGTGCAGTTTGCCGGTGCACTTCGCTGATTTAAGACCACTTACATAGCTCCTGAGACTGTATGTTGATATTCAGATGACCATCTAGGGGTATATACATTTTGGAAACTGGAGCCAGAACTTGGTATGATCGAGACTCCTGTGCCTAAGGCTGTGGGTCGGTGTGCCATCTGTAATGGAATTGGTATCAGCAGAATGTAGAATGGATGATTCTGTGGAACTAGAGGCATCACATGTCAAAAGGTGAGTAAGCTGTTGGAACTCTGAGGCTGAACTGAAGGAGACAAGTTGGGGGAACGCTCCCTTACCACTAGTCGGATTGTTATTAGCCTGAAAGCTATACAGTTATTGCACAGAAAGGGTAACTCTGTGGCCAGACATAAGACATGAATAGGCATGTGCGATGTTGTTGGTCGAAATGGTAGGCAAGTCTCTGCAAGACTAGTGTCCTCGTCAGACGGTGGATGACAACAGTCCTCCTCTTTTATAGAGACCGGAAACGTGAAGAAACATATGCATCAAGCGCTCAATGATCAGAACTATTCATCATTTGGAAAAGTCCCACTGATGCTTAATGAAAGTCTATGCAGAAAACAATGCTGATCAGGATTAGTAAAAACGGTAGTCAGTCTTTGTCCCATTGAGGCTTGTGAGGGCAAGTACCAGCTGGGAGATTGGCTTGTACCTTCGGTATGAATAGACATGGATGGCAGATATGATGTTCAGTTTCCCCCTGTGGCGGGTTAGGATGGTCCGTAATATGTTTGCATTTACCTACTTGGTAGTCTGCGCAGTACCTGCAGGGCCTTGCCCTTATTGTTGGTGTTGGCTTTGCCTAATTTGCCAAATTTGCAGACATCTTACCTTGAGACGAGAATAGTCAGAGATCATTGTAACTTGCCCCCTTTCTATTGCTTGCAGGACTTAGCGATGAAATTGTCTCACTTCGAGCCAGGAGTAAATTTCTGTGAGATGGAGGAGGTCTATTAGTTGCTCTGCTCTGTACTGTCTCTGACTCTCTGGCTCTTCATGAAAATGATGGATAAATCACCTCACACAAGGGCAGGAAGTGATAGTTTAAAGAAATTGTGAGATCAGCTAGACTCCCAGCACTGGCCTTGGAAGTGAACTTGTGGGGCCATATCACCATATACAACACTTGATCAGCTGCCTTCCTCGAAGCACTCGATTTTAGCTTTTTCTTTTTAATCTGTTCTGCGAAATGAATGCCTTGTAATCTAAGTGCCCACCTCTTTGCTTTGTATCTCCGGTGGTTGTCTCTAATTCACTTGATCCAGAGGCGGATGTAGTAGAGCTGGATGTTGACGAGACATACAACAACAAGTTTTTTCTCTTCCTACTTTACAGCAGCATCACCTTTTCACTCTTTTTCACTGAACTGATTGTATTTTGAGGAGTAGTTCCGGCCTTTTAGCTTCTGCTTCAGTTGGGAATTCCGTGCCATGGCTTCCACAAATTCAAGTTCCAAAACCAATTGATCATTTTCTTTCTTGATGGAGTCCAACAGCAGGGACCCTTTTGTTACTACTGGCTGAGAGAGTACTATAAGAAGACCATGACTGCATTATTTCCTTTGTTTCAGGAAAAGAAACAAAAGATGGATCATCACACATTTGCAACTGGCTGCCTTGAGGTTGGTCTTCTTTTTCACTGCTTGGTCCTCTCTGGCGTCACTAACTAGAGGTGAATGGCTGTCTGCCATCATAGAGGGCGATGACCAGAAGTAGAAAGGATTACTCACATTAACAGTACAAACATGACCATGTGGGGCTCTTAAATGTTCATTGGCAGGTACTTCACAAATGCTGCAAAGTCTCTTCGGGTGGCAGAACATCAGCAAAAAGACATGGCAAACAATTAGCTAAATACTATACTGCTATGAATGAGCAGACTGAGCAAAACGTTGGAAGGATCAGAGACAGGCTGAGGTAGAGGTTCACCAAAGATGGCGTGAAACCAACCCGGACCTTCAGTACGACTGAAAATTACACAAAATTACCAAAGTCAATTTATTACACAATGCCTGTTAAAATGCATGGCAAGTATCATTTGTGCCATTATTTGTCTTAATTGTTAGCCTTTCAGTTCAGTCAATCTGATGTTATATTGCCCTGATGGTTTGAATACTTTCCAGTGTACTAAAACACTGCCTTTCACAGTCATAAGCTTTTAGTTCAGGTTTTGGCAACAGGTATTATGTAAAATTGTGCTTTGTATCAAGCACAAGTTTACAAAGTGTGCTGTTTGTTGTGACAGTTAAACATCCATCACACATGTACCGGGACATGCAATCTAATTAGCATGGTGAAAACATGTTTGACCCTGAAAATGAAAACAAAAAGTTGCCATTATCTAACACTATTTGGTTGCACTAGTATTTAGTGACCACAAGGACCTTCACTTTTATTATTTTACAACCTCTTAATAACTAGGGCACTGAATTGTCACAAGTCAAGTGACATTAGGCAATGACTCAGATTCATCATGTAGTGAGGCAAGAATATAATGTTGAAAAAAATGTTGTTTAGGTTTCTATTCCAAACGTGTATTGATATAATTATAAACAAGTTGTATATGTGTCACAAAACTAAAATGTCACTATGGATTCACAGAAATGTATATACCTCCCCTGTATCTTACTTTACAGTTTACAGCATTAAAATAAATACAAAACTGAACTCTGGCAGAACTATTCAAGGTCCATCGAAATATTCAAGTAATTGTACTTCAAACTGTTCCTATTTCATGATTTAAAACATAATGTAAGTGCACAAGATTGCAATTGTGTATATAATTTTAAGTCTGCAGGCATCAGAGAAGCAAATTGATGCCACCTAGCACTATCATGTATTCTCTGTAGACTGTTATTTACTGCTAGTCTCCTTTATGAAGTTGCTTACTTCTCTTTAAAACTTCTATGACACAGGAGGTATCTCACAATATGATGTCAGATAATGAAAAATTTATACACAAATATCGCAAAAAATATCCCACATCATCAAAGCTATTCAATTTCAATGCACCTTTATGTGTATTAAACATACTTTCATAATGTGTAAACATTACTTTGAAATAGTTTGCCATTTTACCAAATCTTACAAGTCAAACTCATATTTGTAGTTTACAAATGGTAGAACATTACCAAATTGTAATGCACAAAGTATCACAGCGATCAAATTAAAAAAAAACACACTATTTTTCAAAGGACTATGTGCATTCTACTAGTGACACTCTCAAAATGATATTTCATTCACTACTGATCAACCTGTTATGTAAAGCATCATTTTCAATGTTGCTGTTGGTCTTTTGCAATGTTCTATAACTAGCTCTTCTAGTTAGAAGATACACAACTAAGTATTTGCATGGATGCTTAAATGCACTGTTTAAATTTACAAGCTTTACCAAGCACCATGAATTACTGATTGAACAGCATATAATGGGCCAAAGACGACAACTATTGCAACAGTCCCCATGAGATTGCAGTTACATGTAGAACAAATGTGTTAGAATTGTCAGTACATTGTATCAATGCAAAAGGGGCTCAATGAATCATAAAGTTAGGTGCACTTACATTTCTATCTGTGTGTGTACATGTTTTATACAATTGGTCACTATGTAACTAGATATATCGACTCTAAGACTAATGCTAATTTTGTTTCTTTTGGTCAACTCTATTATAATTTTGTAGCAATTTGTAATTTGTGGTGCCTGAGCTGCAGCTCATTGTAATAGAAGATGCACTGAACCATGCACACAATTATTCATAAAACCATTCACATAAACTTCAAAAGAAATATTGTAAGGAAGTCCAAAAGAAAGTTTACATAGTGAGCAGAGTAGAGTAGAGCAGAACTGTGATCTTTAGCGAATAACTTTTTGTTTTAGTTCAAATTCTGTTTCTTAGGAAGCCTCTGCCAATTGCTTTGCAAATGATTGGGTTTTCTGAATGATTCTCCAGCAATTATATGAAAATCATTCAAACATAACAAGCAATGAGTTTTTTTAAGAAACTCTAAGCAAATATGGCTTATTACTTTGCCAACTCTTTTATTTGTATATTTCAATATGGTAACCTGACATGTATACACAGCTATGACAATATTATTACTTTTGATACATACTGAGATAATGAGTATGGCCTGTTCTGTACCAATCTCTACAATACTTTACATCAAACATGCTAAAAGTTATTGTTTATGGTCTACAAGAACTTTGAAATCTATGTGTAATATTGGTCAACTAGAATATTGACATTAGTTAACTCACACTCTTTTTCTTTGAATGATTCCACAGAAATTATATGAAAATCATTCAAACATGAACTAGCAATGAGGTGTTTTAAAGAAACTCTAAGAAAATATGGCTTATTACTTTACCTACTCTTTTATTTGTATATTTCAATATGGTAACCTGACATTAACACACAGCTATGACAATATTATTACTTATCATACGCACTGACATACAGTATGGCCTGTGTTGTATCAAGCTCTATTACAGTACTTCATGTCAAACATGCTAAAAGTTATCTTTTATGGTTTACAAGAACTTTAAAATCTATTTCACACCCATGCAGTGTAATATTGGTTACCTAAAACATTGTCATTAGTCACCAGAAAGTCACAATTTACACATTTCAAACTCTATGCCAAATTACTCGACAACCTCATTTAGTTGTAAAATGTACAAAAAATAAGAGACAGAAAATTTAAAGTGTTCTCTTTTCAGATAATCATTTTTGTAAACTACACGAAAGACAATCATGTTGCTTGGATGCAGCCATATTTGTTGTGTAGTTATTGTTGGATCATTGACTTTGCAAGATCTCACAACAATGCTAGCATTTATATGTTGTCCAATTGTTCTTTGTTTTTGGTAAAAACGTTTTTTCCATAGAATCAACTGCCAGTCTGAGAATACTTTGAAACGTTTAGGTCCCTAGAGATACTGTTCAAAATAATAATATGATAATTAATATATAGCCTTGCATTTCTTTGATAATATTGTCGTCATTTTTTCAAAAATATAGTTTCATGTACTACACTATTAATGTCTGTCATCATTTTTGTGGACAATCTGTTCAGATGTCACTAGCCAAAAAATTGAAATTGCCATTTAGATTCCCATAATGATGTTAGTTAAAGATACCATTCTGAAATATGGCACATTGTGCATTACTTTATATTATCTTTTATAGCAATATTTTTTTACTGAGAGTACAAGTACTGATATTATAATTTAAGAAGCTCTCAATATGCTGTATTTGTGTCAATATTACGCTAAGTTTATTAGTGAACAATGGTAAGGATAATTTTAAAAATTAATCACAGATTAAGATAAGATTTATCATTTTATCATAATAAATGCACAGCAGCAAACTGTACTAGATTTTCCCTTCTTAAGATCAACTGCAAGGTAGAATTTCAAAGCATATGGCTCTGGACAGAAAATTAAAAGACAAATTACGTACTGATGACCATATTATATCACAAAACAAACTGACATACAGTTGTATGCCTTTGCAAAGGGTAAAATGAGAATCAAGACAAGGAACATTAAGACACTGCCATCTTGTGATAGAGATCTATACTGATGCTTTGATGCAACCAACAACTTGTGAGTCAATGCATATATTTAGCACTACGATGCATGTTAACATCAAAGCATATTCCAAATGCTTAACCAGTGATATTTTAAGACATTTTCTATTCAGACTAAGTAACTGCTTATCTTAAAATACAGTGACTTCTTTCCACAGACAATTGAAAAGAAAATTGTGTGGTTATCTCAACTGCACATCCATTGACTGTGAGAGAGAATAATTTATCCCCCCCCCAAAAAAAAATAGAAAATGACAAATTTTGTGATAGTTCATGTGTTACTTCAACTTTAATTATTTGGATATTGTAAATCATACTCTATTTGAGACCTTGGGTAAGGTTATCTAAATTGGTTGAAGCATATTTGAAAAATACAACCCAAAGGTTGGCATTTATACAAATCGGCAAACAATGGAAGTGCCACTCTTGTCTCTTTCTGCTTGTGGAGATAGTTACACTTACCTTTGTGAGAGCTTCTATGTTTGCCTTAGCACCAATAAGAATGTCTGCAACATCTTTGTGGCCTTTTTGGGCAGCCATGTGCAGTGGAGTAAAACCATTCTGAAGAGTGAAATATGAAAACAATGAAGTAAGGTATTTGTATCAATAGTTATGGTAATAAATTCAGAAGCCATCAACAATATAGATCACTGGTATTATTGGTAGACCTGATGGACAAAAATTCTCACATATGAAATTATGTAGCATGATTATATAGGAACTAGTCTTTTTTGAACTTTTTATAAAATGTAATGTTACTTGAGTAGGCACAATCCCCCTGTGCAATGAATGATATACTGTTGGATTGTGATAATTTTCTATTCAAGAACATTTCTATCCATTGAAAACAATAATTGTAAAAGTAAACAAAGATACAAAGCAACTCATTGCCCTTTGACCAGAAAAAAAGCCTACAAACATTTTCTTGATGAGTCAAGAGAGATAGCAATAAATTATGACAGATCAAGATGTCAAACAAGTGTATTTTGTTGAGGTAGCATCTTCACAGGTGTTTTGTCATAATTATATAGTACACAAAAAAGAGTCAAGGATACTTTATCTTCCTTGTATGGGTATTACCTAAGTTTGGACTGCTATGCACTTTGCTAGTATCAAACATTTACTTTTGAACAAATCATTATCAGATTACACCATTTCACTGTTGTTTCATCATAGTGGTAGGTGGGAAGATGACAGTATGTTTATTGTTCTACACAGAATGTTCATAGCCTCTCGTCATTTGAATGATGGAAAAATGAAGTTCAGCCATGGGTTATTGTAATCTTTTCATCAACATTATTCATTACCAATGTTAGACAGGACTTTGCTTTCTGAATAATTTTTTCAGAGGCAAACAAAAGTACTTCAAATGGGTTTTATTAACCCTTTGAGAGCTGTACTTTTTTCCCTCCAAAATTTTAGTGCAACACTTTACCACTTTTTGTGATTTTTTTCTGTATTTTTGTGATAATATTAGACCAAACGGACCTCATTTTGCATTGGCTATAGTTTTGAATCAAAATTTTGTAGAATCTGAACAAAAAATCATTCGTTATATTTTATTAAGGTGACAGAAATTGACTTTGGGGCTCAAAGCGGTATATTATCTGAAGAAATCATAAGTAGGCAATGTTACATTTTTGAAAATATTATTTGGCATTTTTGTTCAACTCTAGGAAAGCACTCCTCATAGTGCAGCCAGCTTTCTATTTTGATATTTGAAAATAGTGACAAAGTGTGTTTTAAATGTCTCCCCTTTTAAGTATGACAAAAGGCACTCATTAGTCTGTCTGTCTGTTTGCATGGAAATGAAAATTATAAAAAATAGGAGAAAATAAGCAGTTGTTTTTCAGGGTATTTTAGGCATTGATATATAATTCCACGAAAACACTCCTAAAAGCATTGCCTTCTCTAAATTTGAGTGTTTTAAAAGGATGAGTTTAGATGTAAATGATACAGTTCACGCTGCACTGTATGTTAATCCCTCAACATTCATTTACAAATCTACATGTAAGTGTACCAGAGTATCGTCCAACTCCTCTTACACACATTTACCATGGTTAAACATATTCCTTTATAACCAAATATCCCCTTAGGCAGTTGTTCAATTTCTGATCTTAACAAAGTAACTTGACAAATTATTCAATCTCCTACTCAATGAACCCATTGTTATTGCATTTTAAAACTACAATGTTAATATTATTAACTCTAATTACGAAAAAGTCAACTAGTTTCAGCAAAATTTCAAATCAAACAAAGTCAGATATTTTTACCGTGAATATTTTTAAATAATCAGACTAGACTAAGCTCCACTGAGTGAAAGAACACAACATAATTACATATTTACGCACACTGACAGTACATGTATACTGCGACCATAGATTTCACATTTTCCCGAGTGACAAAAAACAAAATTATTCCCAATGGTCAGAGTACAGGTGAATTATAATGTATTCCAATCCGATTACAGTAATAACCCATTCAAAATATTTTCCAATATCTACAGATTGGTGTGATAGACTCAACAATATATTTTCTTAGGGCATTCATTCAGTGGCTTTGATTTATTCACTCATTTACTACTCCCATAGTATGATGCGTGGCAGCTGTGCTGACATATACAAACATCAGTTTGTGAATGTTGTCTCCTACAGGAAAACTAAAAATCATGTATACTAACATAAATTATTTCAATGAAAACATAGCGTTGCACAGGGTTTTTCACCAGAGGTCTGTTTTTGACTGACTGCATTTCTCCAGCTCATTACCACAACACAGCACACATCAGCGTACAACAAGCTTGGAAATTTTTGCTGTAAGTTACTCCATGCCATAGCAGGTGAATATCAAGTGTATAAGGAAATATTATAAAGTTAATTTTTTGTCATTTTTGGACAACTAATGACAGTTTCTGTTAACATCTGAAGCCTATTCAAATAAATCTATTAAAGTTTTCACTCGAAATAATAAATGAAGTAACCGTTAGTTCTGTAGTGTTTGCCTTCTGTGGCATTGACCACCTTTGGTTTTTGTGTGTGTATTTCATCAAAAGTATCTACACTCAAAAAGCAATGCTTAGAGGTTATTACCCAATATCGCCTGTTCCTGTGTCGTATCAGCATGAGTGTCATTTGTGCTGCGTCAGACACGAGACAAAGTCGAGTGTCTGTCGCAGCACAAATGACATGAATGCTGATACGACACAAGGAACAGGCGATATTGGGTAATAACCGATTTATCATATACCCATGCCCATAATTTTTGGGAATTTTTACTAATAGAACGAAAAACCTTTAATTTTGAGGCTTTACTTTATTACACCTTGCGCATAAATATCAGAATGTTTATGTGAACAGGCTTCATTCATAAAGTATACGACGAAGATGTCAACATCACGCGCGACATTGTCCATATCTCAATGAAACCCAAGAAGAAAGACACCGGGATACAAAAATCGTCATACAGAAGGAACATTTTAAGGTGCAATATGCTATTACAACTGTAACCGATCAAAAACTGCTCAGCTTAAAATCTATCCTGATTTCGATCGTCGTACAGCACGGAGCTCGCGCAGAGGGTGGACGCCATTTTGTTAGTTTACCTTTAGAGTTGCCATGTCAACAGTCGTCGCGCGTGCAACATCGTTGTCACGCCACGCACTCACTACCTGTTTGGTGGAGACCGTGCACAGTGCCGGCGCCGTGCGAATGGCAGAATGTTTGCTAGAACTTGACCAAGAAACATACCATGGGAAAACATTTCAAGACTCAACGTGATATTTCCGTATTTTGCAACCAGAAATACCCGTGTTCCTCGAAGCCCTTCAAGTTTTTACGTCGGCGACATCGCTTCGCAGGCTGGGAGCGGCAGCCATTTTGTTGTTTACGTTGTTTACCAACAAACTGCTAATGTAGTTCGGGCAAACTCTAAAACTGATGACGTTCATCGTGCATATCTCGACGTTTACCGTGAAATATCACGGCTGATATTACGTTGAACATCACTAGGATGTAGCAATATGGGCATGGGTATATGATAATGTTCACTATACTCTTTGAACTAGGTAGGAGGGAAGAGTTACAAAAATATCTACAATGGTTCTTCAGGGTTTGTAGTTAAATTTGGTTGTTGCAAATCACATCCAACTTTGCTGTGTTGTATTTTGATAGTAAAATGAGATACCAGTAAACTTTGAAAAAAAAAAACAAAAAAAAAACAAAAAAAACAAAACTTGCAGGCAAACCTTCTCTACAGAAATCATCAGGACACATTTCAATCTGCCTTTAAAAGTTTCAGAATTTTTTTAACATCTGTGATTAAAGAAGATGAGAAATAACTTTTTATTTCTGGGAAATTTTAATTTCTTTTCATTAACTGCAAAGCTAAAGGCAATTTTCACCATATTTAAATGTCAGCATTGTTAATAGGCATTTGTACGCAGCTACTGCACAGTGGGCAGATTTGACCTTAAACCCCACAGCTTTAAGCCAGAATTCAGTTCTCATATATACTCTTGGAGTTCAAACCTGATGTTTCCAACAAATGATATAGTACAGGGAAATATAATGACAGATTTTTGAGTTATATTCAAGCACAGTCTCCCCGATGATGGCCATGTGAGGGCTGCAATTTGGGAGACAAATATGATTACAGGAAAAGTTGACATGTCAACTATAAATGGAGTGTCTGTCATCAAGCTGAATAGTACATATTATTAATTCACATTTTATTTTTCTCAGGTCACTTAATTTAACGTGGATTTAATCTTTTCAATATGTAGACTATTCAACATACAGACATAAACAATACTAATTCTGTCCTCTAAGTACAACTCAATTTGTCATAAGCTAACTAGATACCATGGCCGACCCTTGTCGGCTGTTGGAGTGGTGTGAAGTTGATATCAACCTACTCCTAATTCACTTATGCTTCAAGCAGCAAACCCATGGCATAGAACGAGTAACAATTACATAACTTTACAATTAATGTTATTGTTTAGGTTATTAGCTGTTTAGTCAATTCAGTGGTGAAATTGCAAAGTATATTTTACATGGAAACAAGTCATCGTTGATGACACAGTCCCCACTTGTTAATGGGTACTTTGATTAC
>LD344725.1:299293-316034 GCA_001465055.1 Ptychodera flava | reverse complement strand
TTGCGGTTTCAGAGGAGAAGGCAATTGTTGACGGACGACGACGGACGACGACGGAAAATCAACCTATTTGATAAGCTCCGCGTCGCTGACAGCGGAGCTAATAAAATAAATGTAAAACTTATGTTTGTCGAATTTTCTGTGTTCAATTTTCGAACTGCTCACCTAGGTACTTGTCAAAATTTGGAGAGAGTGCAAAACAAAGAATTTAATTACTCTGGCCTACATTGTTACGTTCTTAACCCTCTGAACCCCGTTCGGCACTAAACTGCCGCACGATGACCTTTTGACCCCTGATTTTATAATACGTTGACGTCAGGGCCTTTTCCCGCCAAAACTGCAAGACGAGCCATATAACACCTAGTTAGAAAGCTAGGGGAACCTAATTAGACCTTCTAAACGACACGTACTCAGTCATATACCGTACGGCTTCGTCTAGTGTGTAATATATAAGCGGCGATCGTAAGCGAAAGTTGAGTGGAATTTAAAAATGGCGACCCGACGACAGCTGCGCTTTGACCCGTTGGCAGACGAGGATGCTTTCTGGGATCGTTTTGATCGAATTCAAGTGGACAGTAGCTCAGAAAGTGAAGATGATGCACCGCCAGACCAACAGAACATCGATGGAGATCAAGATGGCGGCCAAGACAACGCGAACGGCGAAGAAATCCAGATCCAGCCACCCATTCAGCAACGGGGACGAAGACCTGCCCGCGCCCGAGAAGTAAATCTACCACCATGGCAGGGCAGTGTAATAAACGGTAGGCAAGCTCCTATTTACGATCGACAACGTGGACCGACAAGACAAATGCCAGCTGATAGCACACCATCAGATTATGTTAGACTGTTTATCGACGATGACATGGTTAGACTTTTAGTAAATATGACAAACCTCAACGCAACCAGGAAACGACAACGCAACAACGACAGAGGAGTTTGGACAGACGTTGACATATTAGAGATGAGAGCATTTTTAGGTTTGTGTCTTGCTATGGGTGTTCTCAAATTACCGACTTTAGAGATGTACTGGAGGAGAACTGACAGGCTGTTTCGTTGTAATTTCCCTGAAGTCATGTCTAGAAATAGGTTTCAACAGATCTACCGTTACCTACATGTATCGGACGATGACTTACAACAGCCAAGAGGACACCCCGACTATGATAAGTTATTCAAAATAAGACCATTTTTAGACCGTATCAACGCGAATTTTTTTGACGCATATGTTCTTTCTCGCGAGGTATCCATCGATGAATCAATAATACCATTCAAGGGGAGGCTGTCATTCAAGGTATTCATCAGGAACAAGCCACATAGATTTGGGATCAAGACGTGGGTTTTATCTGAAGCTGAAACTGGGTATGTCAAAAGGCTTCAGATTTATCAAGGTCAGTAATCCCTTTATCTATGTACATATTATTCGCATGTAAAAAATCATTGTTACCATTGCTATTTATTATGTAATTGTAGAAACTACCAAATTGTTTTTCCAAAATTAGTTTATTTTATGCAAATTGTGCTTTTTATCTAACACATAGATAAGAACATAACAATTTGAATCAGCATGCTACCATATTTATGTTGGAAATTATATACATATTTTATCCTAATTGTAATGGTACATATTTGTAATAATGAAATTTCTAGCCAAGTATCAGATAATTTAGCTGATTAGTTTTAATTCATATTTTATGGAATTTGGTGTTTACTAACAATGTTCATTTGGTTTTTTATTGTTTGAATATCTCATTTATGTTCAATTTTTTATATTTTTGTTCACTAATGCTAAAGATATTATTTAGTGAATGTGAGGAGAGTACAGCCAATGCGTGTGCAATTTTACTAAGGTAATTCTTTTATTTGTTTTATACATTTCTTCAAAAATAGTGTACTATAGTTTACCTGAAGGAAATGCTGATACCTTGCAGATTTCCACAATTGAATGTATTACATTTTGTAAATTTTAGTACTTGTAATCTATGACATCTTTGAAATAGAACTTCTGATATAAATAGATGGAATGTCTTAGTCCATATAAAGCTTTTTTGTTCATGGAACATAATCATAAAAAAAGGCAAGGCTGTGTACTTGGATTATGTTACTGAAAATGATTTTTTATTTGAGATTGAAAAAAAGAAATGGATAAAATTTGAATATCACAATATCACATTTGTATGTCTTTATGTTTCAGGGAGAGAGGGCCTTAGACCAGAAGTTGGGCAAGCAAGGCGAGTAGTGTTCGATCTTTTGCATGGGTTACTAAATTTAGGCCATCATCTGTATACTGACAACTTTTATACAAGTGTTAGGTTAGCTAACGATCTTTACCAACAGGGCACATTGCTGTGTGGAACAGTCAGATTTAGTTCTGCGCTACCAGAAGACATCAAGCTGACCAACGTTGAGAGGGGCACCATGCAATGGAGGATGGCTGGTCCTGTCTTGGCTACTAGCTGGATGGATAGGAAGCCAGTGTACTTCCTGTCAACTATTCATTCACCAGAGGATCATGGTGTGCCAGTGACTGTGGATAGACGCCAAGCTGGAGGATCCATGCAAGTTCCTTGTCCACCATTGCTTCCAGATTACAACCGATACATGGGTGGTGTTGATTTGTGTGATCAGATGATCCAGTATTACGGGTATGCTAGGAAGTCAATTCGATGGTACCGGCGTGTCCTGTTTTATTGCATAGAGGTAGCCATACTAAATGCGTATATCATCGAGGGCTGCATCACACCACACATCCAGGAACGTCAACGGAAGCGAAGCCTATTGAATTTCCGGATTCAACTCATCAACCAGCTAACTGATCCATGGCGAGCTCATCGTACACTCCAGTCACCCTACAACCGCATCACTCAAGAACAACGTTTGGAAGGACGCCACAGACCAAAGCGTGTTGCCAGTGGTTGCAGACAGTGCGTCGTTTGCGTCGAGACCATGAGACACTCTGATCGACCGGAAGACCTTACCAGAGTACAGAACAGGACATACCCAAGATCTGTTTTCAAATGTGCACAATGTGATGTATTCCTATGTATACAGAGTACAACAGATAGGGCTGATGGTAGGACCTGCTTTGACAGGTTTCATGACCTTGTGGAGTTCTGGCGTTGAACAGTAAGTGATGTCATAACAGGTCTGTAGACCATGTGGAATTCTGCTGTTCTTCTGTCAGTAGTGTCATCACAGGTTGATACTATGTTGAAGCTTAGTTCTGTCATCACCCTTGTCAACTGTATAGTATATGCATAGTGGTACACCATATTGTTCACATTTTTTCAACAACCAAAGTCGATCATCATGCGATCAGTGCAGTATTTCACTATCATGTCAACATCTATGGTTTGTATATTGTGTAACTGCTGTCTATGGTTTGTTGTATGTGTCCTTGCACTGTATAGAAATTGTCAGTATCAGATGATATATCGTAATCATACAGATGCTCAATTTTTTCCTCCAAGTATAAAGTTTAGGGGATTTATTACAGAATGTATAAAAGGCTGTACACAAAATGCTTTGAAACAATATACTGCATACATTTCTCATTTATTTTCTTCAGAGTAACTTATTCGTTTGTAGAAAAATGCAGGTGAAAACAGTTTTATTGTATGTGATTTGTAATCTGGAAAACAAAAGTCAGCAAGTTAACTGGGTTGTTTACACAATACTTTGACAACACAAAATACTGCAGAATTGTTTTTCTTTTCTTCAGATTGACTGTTGGTAGATGGGCAAAAAGGAAGGCACGGGGACAACATGGATACCTTGGACAATGACAAAAGACAGCGACATCATCAATATTGACATTGTTATGTTCTAAGATACCAAGTTTTTACATTTATGTACTTTTCACAAAACCTGGCTTTTCCAGAGATTTTTCCCTTCTTGATATTTTAGGGGTTTTGGTCTGGTTTTTAGTGCGATGTGAAGTGTTGCTATTTATATTTCAACATTTTCTTACCAATGAAGAGAAAAATAAATAACAATATTATTTTCATTATAATAAAACTGTGTGAGCATGCGTCTTTGCAGGTAAATGAGATAAATGTTTGCAAATCAAAATAATTACATCTTATACTGTGGTTTGTGATAAGCCTGCAATCAGTTCATTGCATGATGCGCAAAACATTTTATTTTATAATCAGCAGTTGTGATACACTCAGATATTATAAAACAAGATGCCTTGTATTGTGTACTTCCAAATCAAGAGCCCTGTGTGTAAGTTTTTGGTAATGAATAAGGACAAGAAAATCAGTTTGTAGTTTCACATGATATGTAAATTTCTCAAATGACTTCATTGTCCTTTGACTGTGACATCTTAGCCAGTCATGTCAAATGATAAAGTGTTTATTCTTTGTTTTTGGATAATGTAAAAATATAAAAATAATGATACATTTCTAGTGTTTGCAGCCATTTTGAATGGTTAAATTAGGTCACGTGACAAGTATTTGCATATTTTTTGTAAAATACACTTATGCTGATTCCAAAAATATGTACTGATTGTTGGAAATCCTTCAAATGTTATCATACAACATATGGTACCATATGTTATGTTTCCCAAAGTTTTGGCCTACCGTGACCCTTATACAGTGCCTTTGTTTACTTACACTTTATAAGTCAAAATCATAAATATCAGTGTAATTCCACATAATTTCTTTACAATGTTATATCTCTTGTGCTGCTGTTACAGAAACAAACAGATTGACAATGGGAAATGATGAAATAGAGGTTATACCCTTTGAAAAAAAGCAAACATGTGGAAAAAATACAAATATGTTTTATATGTTGGCGGCCATTTTGAATATTAAATTAGGTCACATGACCTAAATTTGCATATTTTTGGGACAAGTGTTTCATGGTGATTCCAAAAACATATAGTTTTGAGGGACAGTCTTCGATTTTTTTCTTTATGTCAGACTTTGTTTCCCTAGGTTTTGATCTACCTTGACCCAGATACGGTGCCTTTGTTTACTTAGACTTCATAAGTAAAAATCATAAATATAAAGGTATTTTCACAATTTATTTTTTTTAAATTTTATATCTCTCGTGCTGCACCTAAAGAAACAAATAATTTAGCAATGGAAACTGATGAAATAGTGAGAATACCAAGTGAAAATAAACAAACACGTTGAAAAAAGACAAATATTTATACGTTGGCGGCCATTTTGAATATTTAATTAGGTCACGTGACCTTCATTTGCATATTTTTATGACAAGTGTTTCATGGTGATTCCAAAAATATATAGTTTGGAGGGACAGTCTTCAATATTTTTTTATGTCAGACTTTATGTTTCCCTAGGTTTTGATCTACCTTGACCCTTATACGGTGCCTTTGTTTATTTAGACTTCATAAGTGAAAAATCATAAATATAAAGTATTTTCACAATTTTTTTGTTTAGTTTTATGTCTCTTGTGCTGCACCTAAAGAAACAAATAATTTAGCAATGGAAACTGATGAAATAGTGAGAATACCCGGTGAAAATAAACAAACACGTTGAAAAAATACAAATATTTATACGTTGGCGGCCATTTTGAATATTAAATTAGGTCACGTGACCTTAATTTGCATATTTTTAGAACAAGTGTTTCATGGTGATTCCAAAAATATATAGTTTTGAGGGACAGTCTTCAATATTTTCTTATGTCAGACGTCATACAACATGGTATCTTCAGCTATCAATTAAACCCCAGGGCCTTGGGGTGCAAAGGGTTAATGCCAAGTGTACATTGAATCCTGTGTTCTTAGGAACTTATAATATCAATCATAACACAATTTATTGATTCTGAAAATACCTAAAACCTGGAAATTAATAAGGCTACGCAAATTTGAAACTTTGTTTGACGTCAGCGGGCGCCTAGGTTTAGCTGTAAATCCTCGAAAACAAAGAAATATGCAAATGAGGTCAAACTGTGTCATATGACGTCACATGTCTGTTCGTTTCTTCGTCTGCTGCTCGCTCGCAAGGTATATTCAACTTTGCGGGGCCTCGTGACCAGAACGTTTTGTCGCTAGATTTTTTGGGTGTCTGTGGGTAAGTTCTTTTGAAGATGGCACAAGAGATTCGCCAACAACAACGGGAGATTTTAACTTGCCGAGTGATTCAAAATGAGAAGGTTGCAATGGACTGGTACGCCTTTGATGTCTGTCTGTCTTGCAGCTTCGGTGCTCTCTATGAAGGGCTGGTCCGCGCAGGTCACATGAGTCACACAAACATGGCCGATTCAAAACGAAAAGACGCCAAAACGTCGTGCTACTTGCTACAGTCCGATAAAAGTGGTAACAGCGACAGAATAGAGGTGAGTCCAGGGCTGGCTATTGCAAACACGTGATCGATTCCAGAAGTATTACATTCTATTCGATGTACATTTGAAACCGGATGACATCGTGACAATAACAACACAGAACTGCAATCGCAAGATGCCTTGCTCAGCACATGGAGCAGCAACTTCAAGTAAATGCAATGAAGTATTCAGATAAAATTGCCGTTGATAGCATCTCTAGAGAGGAATCGTTTGTATAACAGCATCAACGTACTTGCCAAAAATGGATTCGGTTTTTCGAGTGTAAAAGAGTTTAGAAAGAGTCACACAAGCCATAGTTGATCGCTTTGGTAGACTTTCTTTGAAATGTGTGCCCTTCAAGACGTATGTCAGCACTCCTGAAGTCACAGTGGATCAACTACTACAATCAGCATTAGCCAAGGTGGATGGATTGATCTTACCCACAGAAACCCTAAATAAAACCTTAGATAGTCACAATTAAACACTAATGGAAAATCAGTTAGTCTGTTACAGTCTACGTTTCATGGTATGAGCAAGGTGATGTGCGTCCATTGGGCCCTGCAGCCATGGGGACAAAAATCAAATGACTTTGGAAGCGGAAAGCTTGTAAAAAGAACAACTAACTTTTCACAAAGCAAATTTTATTGACACCCAACTTGAAAAGTTTACATGTAAATATATGCTAGTACAGTGGAGTACGGGGAATCAATTTTTCAGTCATTATACTAGCCCTTAGTACAGATCTGTGTGTTCCCAGCGTTATGGAGGCCATATAACACCGGGAACACACACCTGTATGCAGGGCTTTCATTATACTAGCCCGGGCACATGGCATCAAACGGAATTGACTGCAAGTGTATTTGGTGTACTAGAAGCTCATGACTTCACAAAAAATATCATCAANNNAAACACTATGTCCCTGACTTTCAATGAAATTTCCCCAGAAGTCGTCTCATAAAACTCTCCGATCATCTGCAAGACAGCCCAGCGAGAGATCGAGGTCACAATGCTGAATTCCTTATATAGTGAAGACCCATGACTAAGGCAATGGCCTTATTTAGTGCTCGGGGCTACACGGCAACACAGAAAAACCTTGAACAGGGCCTATGCGCTACATTGCAGCTATTCAGTGGTATGACTTGTAAACCAAGCAAAAAAAATTGTAGTTTCTTTTCCTGAAATTCGTCACGGCTTTTTTTGAATTTTATCATTTAAAAACAATGTCCAGAGAAATAACCTTCATGCATTGATGTTTTTCAGTACATTTATTTCATATTCCAAGGTAATGTTGCATGGTTTGATAAATTTGCGCATTCCATGCATTATTTGACCTATCTAATTTTTTTTTCAAAAAATAGTATTTCTCAAATCATTAATCCTTTGACTTTTCTTTTTCTTAAGGATTATGTGGTAATTTCAAGTACATACCACCTATAACTTACTTACATTTTGTTTATGTATTGAGTGATTATGATATTTGGTATCCTGTTCTCTTCATCGTTGGACACCTGTGTTAAATTCTGCCTGAAAATATTCTTTATGACTAATTGTTGAAGATAAATTTGCAAAATTTAAAACATGGTCATCAAGAAAATTGGTCATTCTAGGACAATGGTCAACCATAGTTTATCAATTATAACGATGGTCAGAAATATAATCAGTCATCAAATAACATGGTTACCCATGGTTGCCGACAATCATGAACAGATCAGCGATGATAGACCATGGTCAACTGTGATAGACCAAGGTATTTGACTGCTTACTGTGGTCTCATATCATAGCCAACCATGGTAGTTCACGGTCAAACATCAAAAACCATCAAATACCCTGTTGATCATGGTACATCACGGTTGACATTTCACCGGGGAGTTGTTGTACCTTAGTACAAATATGAACATCAAGTGAACGTCTCCTCTGTCAAGGTGTTTAACTTAATATAAGCCAGTACTACTAATTGTAAGTTTATTTACATTGTTCAAGTAAAAAACTGTTCAACTCTAATATCTTCATGTGTAAGTGTTTTATTTCAATGGAACTGTCCATTCCACAAATAAATTGTGCATGTCCATGACACTTTAAACTAAACATACAATCAAGACCCAAGGTTCATCTATATCATGATTGATGCCAATGGCAATGCCAAGGACATCCAAAAGTAATAGGCAATGTAAATCGAGAACAAGAATATCAGTGCAATTAACCGTTTGTGTGAAATTTATGCTTGGACTTCGAGGATTAGGGCTTCTTGAGTATGGATATTTGTTTTCAAATTGTTTTTTACCTGATTTGCATATTTTGGAATATATAATTAGTTTGTTTTGTAAACCACACCCCCCTCCTAGGTTTTGGTGACCTTAGGTGAGGTCAAACATTTTAAGGTTTTACAAGTCTCAGAGTATCAGGAGCTATGTGGCATAAAACCTTAATCCAACTGAAATGTGCTTAATTTTAAATTCTTAATGATGTGATAACTTGCATGATGTATAACCTTCACAATGATACAATAGGGTCACTGTGGGTCATATTGATTATACATTTACAACCAATAACTAAAAGGTTACAACTGTATTCTACACAATGGCTGTGCCTAGATAGAGTAGCTCTCTGACCCAGCACTGATATGAAATCCATGCTGCCTCACCGGACACAAAGAACTCTACATTCTGCAGTGTCTCCATTAATATATCTATAAGTACAGCACCCGAGACTGTACAGTATGATTCACCTGGGATGTAGAAAATTCTAGTAACAGGTGGCAAAAATAAAGTACAAACAGTTGTAAGAAGTGTGTAAGCACATCAATTTTGTGCAAAATGACCAGACTTTTAACTAAAATAATAATTTTCACAGCCAGCAAATTTCAGCTGACCACCAGTTGCTTTTGTATGCTGCTAGCTATTTTCTACATCCCTGTTTACATGGTGTTGATAATATCTTTTGTGAGTGCAGTAAGCACATATATACCGATAACACAATCTTGATGCCCAAGCAGGTTACAATCTCTCAGTATCATTGATTTCCTGAAGAGTCAAAGACTTGTAAGGCATTTATTTATAGCACAATGACTGGGCTTCTTTCTATGCTGATGAAACGTTTATTATAATCTCAATCAATGTTAGATGATGGATTGTGGTAAGTTTGCCCTGAAATGATCATTTTCTACACTGTTTGTACCAAACCTAGATTTTGAAGTGCTAAAAAGTTCTCTTCTTCCACTGTGAATATGCAAAACAGACATGTTTCAAACAAGTCATTGTTGATGACACAGTCCCCGCTTGTCCATTTTGTCATAATCTATGGTGTCTAAGTAACTGTGGTCTAGGTAGCTGTGGAATGACATTGATGCAACGGGTGCATCAGGCCTGTGACTTGCATAATAAAGTAATCTGAGGAACGTTCAATAAATGACTCATCTCGGCCAGTAGTGACCACTGAAGGAACTTTTGATTACATCAACATAACGCTGCCCTCACTGCCTCTAGTGTCATGATGGCACATACTATACACATGGTTTGGTGGAATTTTCGAAATGGTATGCGATCGGGTACGTTGTTGTAATGAGCCATTTCGGATCATATAATGAAACAAATTAATGTGCACCAGAGTGCAGCAATAGTATTTTATCTTCGTATCACGTTTTAACAAAATCAGTCCATCGAGGGACAGTGACCTATGTTTATGTTTCAAAGACATATAAAAATCACCAAAATTGAAATCAAATGGCTGTCTATTGACCATATGGATTATAGCACAAAATTAGTAGACATGCATATATGTATAGTACTTAACTTTGTACTAAGTCTCAACAACATTGGTTGAGGAATATTTGCATATGATTTAAGCCTCAAAGACATGAAAAAATAGTGTCAATGACACCGTCCTCCCATTTTGCAGCGATACTAACTACTAGTACACACATGACATTGCATTCTTACAGGTTGACTAATAAAATTCCATTGCAAGTCCAAATTAATCTCATACCCCAGCAATATGAAATGCTCCATCTCATAATGACTTTTACACGTCTGACAGAAAACAACCCTAGGATCAAGACTATCATGTTTTACAGCAATCCAACTAATACTTTGGGAGAAAATGATTTTTGACAAAAAATGGGAAAAATTTCCCCAAAAATACAAATATGAAAATTTCACCACAATGTGAACAAATCTGACAAAGGTCAACCCTAGGATCATACATACAAGTTTTCAAGGCAATGGGATGAGTGCTTTCAGAAAAGATTTTTTGACAAAAAAACGGGAAAATCGCCCAAAAAATACAACTTTCAAAATTTCACCACAATTTGAAGAAATGTACCTTAAGTCACTATAAAGAGCCTGCATACCAAGTTTCAATCAAATCTGGCCAGTGGTTACAAAGTTTTAAAATTTGCAGGATTTTTCCTTTGTTCCTCCTTCATTTGCATATTTTTGACTTTGACATGTTTATTTCAACAAATTCACATCTCCATCCCTCGATGCACCTGTCCATCAAATACTAAGATGGTAGGTGCTGCGATATAGGAGTTTTTAATGTTGACAGACATACATCCATACATACATACATACATACCGGTACATATCATAGACCATCCAAAAAACGCGGGTCTACGGACAGACAGACAGACAGACAAACAGATAGACATGCATACATGCATACATTTATTTTTACAGCTTTAACCTCCAACAGCCGACCAACTTGTCAATATAAGCTTGATCAACTTGATACTACTGCTTATAATAATATAAATGAGAGTTAATTAGAATCTAATTAAAGTAAACAAGACTTCCTTATCAAGATTTACGTCATAAAAAAAACAGCATATCTGTCAGGTTATAAAGAATCTTCAGCTGGTTATCTTTATCAGTATTTCATCCTATTAACCAAGCACATGTTAACTTTCAAATTCACATTGCAAGTAAGTTCTGTTGAATAAGTTGAGCCTGTAGGTACTCAGAGAAAGCACACAGAAGAGACAAATGTTTGCAACTTAAAAAGTTCAAGGTCATCAAAAGCATTATAAGGAATCTTGTAACACTTTCATTGCACTGTTTACACAGATTGCATAATTGCTATAAATAGCACGAGGAATGTTACAGTCCAGCTTTACCATAAAAACCCTATCACTTTGACCACTCTTTTAATTGATCACTCTATTTTTTTCCTCAAAAAGTAATTTTATTTTATCCTTACCAAGTCAACCATAAATGGAAATTGGAACTTTCTCTATCTCTATTTATTTGACCAACCTATCATGACAAACTATTATGAGCAATTTCTTTTAGATAACATACAGAGCACATTATATGACGATTCAGAATATGTCAAAGTTGGGATTCAGGAAAGTTGCCTTTACATGTTTTAATCCTCCAAGATGGTAAGCATTTCACCATGAACTGTCAAAAAAGTTGAACATTCTAATAATTCTACACTTAAATTATTTTGGCTTTGTTGATATCCTCATTAATTCAATTAATTAAAATCATATTAATTATTTTTTCTGGGTGAATTGATAGGGTTTATACAGTACAAGAGTTACATACAATGTAAGTCAAATTCAGTTAAAACATCAATTACCGTCTAACATTGCATCATTCCTATAAATAGCACCTCAGCCTGGAACAGCATAATCATAATCTGCTCATTCACACAGACAGTACTTGACTTTGAATGAATGACCTACTACATTTCACCTATGTGCCAAATTTGAAAGCATGATAAAAAGTACCACAAAATTTGCAAATTTCAGCTTGAGTTCACAGAGTCATCTTCAGGTCACTCCTAGGAACCTACACACCCAATTAGAAAGTAATGGCATACATGGTTTCAAAGAAGGTTTTTTTTGACCAAAAATGGCAAAAATTGCCCAAAAATACAAATTTGCAAATTGTGCCATAATTTTGATGAATTCTATATTGAGTTTTCACAAGGTACCTGCACGCCAAATTTTAAAGCGATCCAACCATTGGTTTAAGAGGAAAAGATTTTTTACTAAAATGGCAAAAAAAGAAAAAAAAATTCATTAAAAATAGAAAGCATCATATATTGACATCAAATCTACATGTTTAAATGAGTTGGGCCCAAGGTACCTAAAATCCAAATATGACAATGATCAGATGAGTAGTTCCTGAGTTATTGATTTTTGACCATTTTCGCTTTTTTTTCAACCTCATTAGCATATCTATGGGACTAAAAAGTTCATTTTAACAACGGCACATTTACATTATATATGGCATCACTACACCAAAAATCAGCTCAATACGTGCAGCGGTTTTTGAGTTTTTGCGTTGGACGGACAGACATCCATACATACATACATACATACATACATACATACATACATACATACATACATACATACATACATACATACAGACAGACAGACATCTCACATACAGACTTTTTCAACCATATAACCTCCCAATTGCCATATATGTATGGCAAATGGGAGGTAAAAATCGAAAAATGACCATCTGGCAGCAATAATGGAAAAAAATAATAATCTGGCAGCTATATTGGAACATGTCACGAAGCAGATTGACATGTATGCTGTAGTGCTTGATCTTTGTGCCAAGTTTGGACAAAATGGGTGTAATGACCTTTGTATTATGCTTCAAAGACATGCAAAATTCCAACAAAATGGCAGTTCTGCAGCCATATTGGATCCTATCGCAAGGTTAATTGATACATGCATATGTATGCCACAGTGCTTTGCCTTTGTGCCAAGTTTGAACAAAATCAGTTCAAGGATGTTTGAGTTATGGTTCAAAGACATGAAAAAATTGCAAAAAAATGGCCACCTTGCGACCATATTGAATCGTATTGCAAAATAAATCAATGTGCATCTGTAGGTCATAGTGCTATGCCTTTGTGCCAAGTTTGATCAAAATTGGTTTAGCAGTGTCTGAGAAACTGTTGATGATGGATGGATGCACAGACGCGACCCAATCTATAAGTCCCTGCCGGACTTCGTCCGCGGGGACTAACAAATCACTTGTCCATCAGTGTCCACACTTGATCTCATAGAAAGATCCAAATGCAGGCATTTAAAATTACATAGCTGGAAGTGTGAACAAACTTACTGCCTTAGGCAATCCAATTCACATTGGAAGAAGAGAACTTTTCTATGATGAACATACACATTATCAAACCTATATTTGGTGTTACAACTAAACACTTACTTCAATGCCAGCTTTGCCTTTCCTCCCTCTTCAAACTTTTTTGTAAAACTTGCCAGTATGTAAGATATGGGTATTCCTAACTGTGGAGAGAATGCAGAGAAAAATAGTCATTTGGAAATTATTAGAAATACTTACTTTTGATAGGAAACAGTACACCTGTTATAGGCTGTTCTCATCTGATTCACAGGTTTTATATCTTTGCTTCGATGCTGAACTTTGAATCACTTGTAAAAACTTACTTTTGTTTAATCTCATTTGGAATGTGATAGACACCCCTTTCAGGTTTGAATAAATATCATCTTAAGTTTTGACCTGGAATGACCCCATTACTGGTAAAATGTTAAGTTTCTGTACTTAAAGGCCCAATAGCTATATCTTTTAGCATTATTTTTGCGATTTTACTTCCAAACTAAGACAAGTTAGTGTGAATGTACTCATTGAGGGGTGTTTGTACAAGTAGAATAAACTGTCCACTGGGACTACACAGGCAATTTTGAGCAAGATAAATAATAAACGTTTGCCCAAATGTAAAATGGCGCCCTCATGTAAATAGAGCAAAAACACTGTATGTCATGCATATACCTGTATGCATTGGAATCTTGACAGAAACAACAGAGCATAATGCTGAATGTTTTCCACTGGGACATCATATGCTTTGTTTTCTTTGTAATATTACTAGTTTTTAAAAATGGCGGGAAATCAAAATAATGGTTAAAATTTAAATTTACTATATCCTTTAAATTTGTAGAATTCAAAGAATACCAGTGAAAACAGAAAGTCTTTTTCAGGTCAACATATTTTAAGAATTACAGCTACAGGGGCTTTAACTAAATGCTAACCAATAACACAGGTGATAGTTGAGTCTTTGGTATGACAAAGTAAGTCCATACTGGCAATGTGCGGTGTATTGAAGATGGTAAGCTTACTGGTTGGCTAGATATTACATTTTAATGTGTCATTGCAGAACAGCCAATCAACAACACAATAGCTGAAGTTTCAGACTACTTAAGTTGCCATGAATAATAACATAGAAAAAACCGCTGGTCCTCCTCAGAAATACGACGGGCAGTTTCTCCGCCGAAACAGCCGATTTTGAATCCAAATTTTGCATTGATCTAAATTTCGAGGACATCCACCTTGCCTAGGTACATGATATGTGCTCAGCCGCGCTTGTAAACTTACGCAAAGCCTACTTTTCTCTCTATGCAAGGGAAGCGTTTGTATCCGGCGCCATTGTCAATCTCATTCAACCCATGAGCACCATAGGAAGGTGTACAATGTAACAGTATAGCGCCACGTACGGCAAGTATTTAGAGAAAAATAAAAAGCAAAAAGCAACAAAAAACAAAGCGAAAGAAAGCTAGAATTATTAAAAGCTGAATGCAATTTGATATTTGTGCAATGCAAAATAAAAATAAATAAATAAACAAACAAGAAATGCCCGTAAAACCCGTCCGAGCTGAGCGATGACATCATAAGTGTGTCGCAATGCATTCTGGGTAATGAAGGTAAAATTTGTATATAGCATGTTCTATGGTAGTAATACGAGAGAAAGAAAGAAAGAAGGAAAGTGAGCAAAAACTAACAGTTCCAGAGCTGGTCTCTGGAACTAATAAGCTATAGGCTTCTGAGTTACTGCACATTGGCCCATGAGTGGCTGTCTGCACCAACATCGGTGTTTTGCCCAGAGTGCGTTCTTGCGTCTCTTGACGCAAAATTAGCAACAATGTCTCGCAAAAATACCTGACATGGGTCACAGGGGCGCACTAAAATCAGGGCTAGAATTGTTAGTCTAGCGTCCACAGACGGACTATTTTTTAGCTACCGAATTACACACTTGATAGCCCGTACAGTTGCTTCTCCATTGAGACAATGAAACATTTAAAATTTAGTCTATTTTTTTTCATCACAATTAAACACTAATGGAAAATCAGTTAGTCTGTTACAGTCTACATTTCATGGTATGAGCAAGGTGATGTGCATCCATTCGGCCCTGCAGCCATGGGGACAAAAATCAAATGACTTTGGAAGCGGAAAGCTTGTAAAAAGAACAACCAACTTTTCACAAAGCAAATTTTATTGACACCAAACTTGAAAAGTTTACATGTAAATATATGCTAGTACAGTGAAGTACGGGGAATCAATTTTTCAGTCATTATACTAGCCCTTAGTACAGATCTGTGTGTTCCCAGCGTTATGGAGGCCATATAACACCGGGAACACACAGACCTGTATGCAGAGCTTTCATTATACTAGCCCGGGCACATGGCATCAAACGGAATTGACTGCAAGTGTATTTGGTGTACTAGAAGCTCATGACTTCACCTAAAAATATCATCAACCCCCCAATTTTGTTGAAACACTATGTCCCTGACTTTCAAAGTAGTAATTTGCCTTAAATTTCCCCAGAAGTCATCTCATAAAACTCTCCGATCATCTGCAAGACAGCCCAGCGAGAGATCGAGGTCACAATGCTGAATTCCTTATATAGTCTAGACCCCCTAGCTCGATCGTAGCTGATCTTACCAAGAACCACCTAGCTTGTCAAAACATTGTTATGGCAATGTGCTATTGCTATCATGAGGAGTTCTCACAGATATTTGTCTTTTCAAACTATTTTTTTGCAATTTTTAGGGAAAAGTGTCAGTCATTGGAGCAATTATAAAAAAGGAAGAGAACTTTATAGCAGTAATAAAAAAAGGTTACAATGTGTATCAAACTATTGTTTTCAACCACTTCTAGTTCTGGAGTCATAAGTGTAATGAAACATCTTCTTTATTTCTGTTAAACACATGTAATGCAGTAACTGGCAAGAATCCCTATAAAAGAAAAATGCACATGAAATTGATTTTATCATGATGATGTCTTTTTTTACAATTCAAAACTGTAAATACAACCAGTTACCAGATATGAACTGAAAATGCTCACGTGTTTCATTATATATTGCAGTTATGTGTAAATTTGAACCTTTGCCACATGTTTACAACTTCATTAAAAGTATTATGATCAACATAATTTATTTATTTATTTATTTGTCATTCCTATACAGGCCGATATTTCAGTGTCCAACACTGTTCTTCCAATATCTCCTGTCATGCAAGATGTACAAATCAAAAACCACAACAATTAAGAGAAAATTTACACCAACAGATAAAAATGAAAAGACAAAACAATAAAAAAATAGCGTCAATGACACTGTAGCTCCCATCCTGGACTATTTAGTGTTTGTTCTCTGGTCAGATATTTGAACATGTGTGAAAGGGATAAAGTGCATGAAG